>DWON01000636.1:0-30722 GCA_018251015.1 Phocides pigmalion okeechobee
TCAGTTGTGCGTTGATTTTAGTGTTTGTTAGTCACCTTTCTCATTAATATATATACATGGATTAGGAGTAAGGATAGGGGATGAATCGGGGTTAAACTAACGTAAATAGCTTAAGGGTATGTTTGCAGATACCTTACGTACATTGAAATCCTCGTCTTCGAAAATAAACATTTTCCTGAGGATTATTGAACCCTTCAATTCAGTGGCAGTGATGTGATTGGTTCTGGTGGCACTGAACCGGCTAACGCGATAGCTCAAGACTCACGTTTGAATGCCACTAATCTGTTACGGTGGGCTGGCTTTTGTAGATTGTAAACGATGGAAAAGTTAAGCAACGTTGAGCGTGGTTAAAAATAGGATGGGTGACCGTTGGTGGTTTGTGTGCAATGTGACAATCAAACAATCAATTTATGATCTAAAATGTGGCGAGTCCCTTAGAAAACTGTTTCGCACCATCAACACATTGACGGTGCATAGTCAATATATATATATATATATATGAAAATTTAATGTATTGTAAGAAGCACAATAATAAATTTATCAGAAATTTTAACAACTTCATTTAAATACAAGAAACAAGGATAAAGTGGCTTTCCCTAAACATAAATTATAAAAGTAGCCAAATCATTCACGGGAAACTGTATTCGCTTCTACAATAAGATACCAGAACAGCAGAAATCTACCAGAAAAAAGCTTATCCTGGTTATTAAATAAGTATTGTGCAAAAAGGCGTATTATAAAACTAACGATTACTTAAATGATATACTCATATGGTGTGGAACGTCTCTAGCTCCGCTTGCTCCATTAATTTAATATTTGTAAATTACATTTTCAACGATGGAAAATTCTACGATGGATTCTATTTGATTTAATTAGACAAGAACAAGAACATTCACATAAAAACCTCAAATAGGGCTAAAGTCCTATCTGTATTCGTACGTAGATGCGTTGATACTGTTGAGGACTGAAGTGGTCACCTCGCTTAAGTGTAGCCCGCGACCGCACGGCAATAGCTCTGCAACAGAAACAAAGGATTTGCGTCACAGCAAATTATGACACTCTCTTCTTAAGTAAAGTCAAGTCTACTGTTATATATTATTTGGTTAAGTAGATTGAAACTTAAGTGTGTGGCACATTTTTCGTAAGCCATGTCCCGTGAGCCGACGTGACGTAGCCAATCGAGCGACGGGACTGATTTATTGCTACCCCTATACGTTATCCCATGTTTGAACAGGTTTCCAGTTTGTATACTCTACCTATTTGTAAAATAAACTTCTTGGCCTCGATAAAAGTCAATACAAGTATAATTATAAATTAATGTTATCAGGAATTACTTTGAAAAAAGCATGTTATTTAGTTATTGTTGAAACTACTATGTAATAATCTGCTACCAACACAACGACCCCTTTCCTGCGGCGTACAACTCTGATGTGTACTGCGGCTTGTACACACGTGTAGTGTACGTACAAATCTGTATGAATTGCAGGCAAACACATGTGCTGTATTTACGTCGGCGCTACAAGACTGGGGCGGACATTACGTCTGTGTATTCGTAGACGTTACACATATGGTAAAATACAATATTTCAGTGAATTGACGGCGCATCTCCAGTCTAGAGAAATAAGCCCCAGTTTAGTGCGTAACGCTGACGCAATCTAATACTCATATATGGGCGGCGCAGTTAAAGTGTTAATCAAGTAGACGCCGTACCGGATTTTTACCCAAAAAAGAATTTCCATAGAAAAATCTGTATTATTTCCGTCAGAAATTGATAGAGCCCTCCAGGTGCTACCAACCTTTGAAAATCTAATAAATACTTGAAATGCCACACCATTTCCACCATTCGTGTCCAACACATCCTGACACTAAAGCAATCAAGAGCAGGCGCTGAGTTATTGGGTTTGTCGTCCCGGCGCGCGTTACCGATGGTAATTGAAATAAAATTCCATTCGCACTTGATTGTAGTGCGTTCATTTGCGGGTTTGGACTGCGGAATAAAAGTTTAAGCACCTGCTATAGACTATATAGCTATACTTAATTTGGAATTTTTAAACGATAGCCGTAATTTTATATGTGTAAAAAATGTAACTGATTTGTAATAGAAAACTTTATGATCGTTGCTAAGTAAGAAATAATTTCAGTGGAATATTTATTAAGCAGATAGTTTTGAAGTTGAAATTACTTCAAGGCTTAATCATATCTAAGATCTCTCGGCAGAAATATAAAATTTGAAATTTAAATAAATCTATCCTTTTTTGTTAACATCTGACCGGCATTATAATAATGCAAAGTAAGACATAATTTTAATGGAGTGTTGGTTAAAGAGACATTTTCTTTTGGGTTTTCAAAGAACCCCAGTGCCTCCGAAACGAGTTATTTAAATAGGTCCTGTTAGGCAGTGCAAAGACGGCGTATGTATAAGAAACTGCATTTTTAAAATTATTTACTACTACACTAGATATTAATGCTGAGCTTAAACCTAAGGGCAGTGAATCTTATAGGGTGATTGTAGCGAGAATGACTGTTCCCCTTATAGGCGTAAGCGACACCAAAAGTTCCCAGAGTTAGCAGGTAATCCATGTTCCTAGTATAGTAACAGTAACAGCCTCTTATCTTATGTTATGTTATATATGTATATAATTCGTCTGTGCGTGTGTATGTCATTGAAGTCCTAAACGGCTTTGTTTGTCTTCAGGTGGATTCGAGAATGGTTTAGGTTCTCAATTGGACCAATAGGTTGCACTTGAATTGGATACAAAACTGATATTTCTGAATTTGGATCCAGTAGAACCTGACATACTTTCTGCAAAAAATGACTCATGGATTTTTTTCAGAGCGGGACAACGTCCGCTAAGCCCACTAGTAATATCTATAAGTATTTTAGATTGTTTCAGTTAGGTTTTTATTATAATTAGTTTTAACATTTTCATTAATGTAATTAAAATGTAAATATAGTATTTTTAATTATTTGCCAGATTCAAGATAGTATAGCGTGATAATGTGTTACGTTGATGTGACCTCAAGTTTTTTACAAATGCTATTTGTGCGCCTACAGACAGTGCGTGTAAAAAATGTAGGCAGATGAAATCAGTAGTTTTTGGTTATATAAAAACTAACAGAATATGTTAATTCCAGTGAATAGTTAGATTTTAAGCAAGTTAAATAGCTTAATATAAAACGCGCTCCGTACTTTTGTTTTTGTTTATGTTTATGTTTATGTTTAAAATGTAGCAAATGAGCATGCAGCTCAAATAATATTAAAGGAGAGTACGAGTCTATGGGCTGCGACTACTTAACAACAGGCGGTTTGCATGCTCTACACACATAAAAAGTGAAATGAAAACTAAACGTTCCACCGTTTATGTGTTCGTGTCTCTTTAACAGATTTTTACAACCACAAACACGACCAAAATCCTATCTGAACTCGAACGTAGATGCATTACTACTCCTGAGGACTAAGATGGTCGCCTCGCTTTAAAGTATAGCCGGCACCCGCACCTCTCCAATCGAACCACAAGAAATGCTTTACGGCGGATTATGAGGGCGGCAGTAGTACCTCCACTGTCGAACTGTAATTCTCGCACCTTTAAACTTTAACAACATAGCAGATATAGGGATTATGGTTAATCTTTACCGCGTTATTAAAACCTATAACAAATTGTATTCGCTAGCCTGGTTTTCGTTGAATACGGTAAGTGCTTAAAAACCTTTTAACCTAAGTAAACATTAATATTTTGAAATGGGATGACAGCACTTACATATGAAAATGATCAAAAACAATTTTATTTATCACTAGTTGATACTCGCGACTTTGTTTGCGTTGTTTGAAAGTTATATCAACATCAAATCCCTTGATTCTCTTCACCACGACAAAAAACGGCAATGCTTTTTTTACGTCACGATAACCTTCCGCCACTGGGCCGATGGAAAGTTATATCGGGCTCCAACCGACTAAAAATCTAAAAGGTATTCCACCGCTCCGCAGCGGGGTGAAAACGCGTGGAAGCGATAATACATCTGTGTCTCCGCCAGTGGCGACAGGCTTTGTCGGACTCACTTTAGGGGCTACCTAAACGGTAACGGCGTGCTAGCCATCTAGCATGCTATTCATCCCAGGATATTCAGTGCAGCGGCCTAACTGCCCGGTCCCCGCCCACAAGCCTCACTATAGAATAGCGATCAAAATTCTCTTCGCGACGTATGAACCATGCCTCTTGTCACCTTGATCAACTGCCAGACTAAATGTTCAAAAAATTGTGTACATGTACATTGATGGTGGGAGGGCATCAAGGTGGGAAAACTATAGTTTCAGGGAGGTACCACCGCCGTCCTCATAATCCGCCGTATAGCATTAAAGTTTCGGTTGGAGAGGTGCGGTTGCCGGCTACACTTTGAAGCGAGGCGACCATCTTAGTCCTCAGCAGTAGCAACACATCTACGTTGGAACTCAGATAGGATTTTGGTCATGTTTATGGTTGTACTTGGATGTCTATGGGCTGCTGCCACTTAACATCCTGATGTTAAGCCATAAGCAGCCCATAGACATCAGTTTAGGCAGGCAGTTTGCATGCTCGTTTGCTGCTCTTCTCACATAAAAAGGCCAATCCGGAAAACGTAAATAAAGCCGCAACTGTACGACAATCCCAGATTTGTCCTGTTGATAAAACTACGTAATACCGCATATAGAGGTAATAGCATTGCCGTCACGTATGTCTATTGTCCGTAGCGACCGCCGCCATTGCCTTAACATGCTACAATATTGCACACAACTTTGACCGTACTGTAATATTGATCATATACGATTACTAGAGGGCTCAGCGGATGTTATCCCGCTCTGAAAAAATCTATAAGTTACTTTTTGCAGAAAGTATGCCAGGTTCTACTGGATTCAAGTTCAGGCGTATCAGCATTGCATCCGATTCCAGTGTTATCTGTTGGATCCAATTAAGAATCTAAACCATTCTCAGATCCACCTGAAGGCACACAAAGAATTTTATTAAAATCGGTCCAGTCGTTCAGGAGTTCAGTGACATACATACGCACAGAAGGATTATATATAAAGACAAGAAATACATAAAAGATTATTGTGTAAGCATATAAGATATGAGAAGCCAGGAGGGTAGGATGTCCTCAATTAAGTTACTCATAGCTCAGTGACTTGACCACTCACGCCAGACCAGGAATAAAATATGTAGTCTAGTAATTCAGATTTTTCACTTATGTGCTTAGAAATTAATGACTATTACTTTGACTGATGTGTTTGGAAATTAATGGCAATTATTTTCACTGATGTGTTTGGAAATTAATGACAATTATATTCACTGATGTGTTTGGAAATGAATGACAATTATTTTCACTTATGTACTTGGATATTAATGGCCATTAATTTATCGATGGAAGGTATCTAAATGCGACAATGTCTTCCTTTAAGTTCAAAGATTGTGAAGTCTTTCAATCTGAGCTTGGCCAGCGTGGCAGTTCGTGATGAAACTTTGTGTAATAGCAATAAGAGGCTAGTAAGACCTTTAACCGAAGCCGAATTTGGGGCTTGAGTATTTTATCTGTATGTATGAATGTATTATTCAAGGTAGTAGAAATACACTTCGACCGGATGCTAGTTAGAATAATATGTTTCTAAGTTGTATATTCAGCGGTAAGAGGATTAATCTGGCTATATAACAAAAGTAATGTCGCCAGCGTTATGGGAACTCATCCCGCAGGACAAAGGGGAGTAAGTTGGATAAAGCTTTTTGTTTAAGTAACATAATTGATATATCTATATATTTTTAACTATTAACTTAGTTTAATTTATATTTAGGATTATTTAGTTTTAAAGAATTGTATAATATTTTAAGGTTTCTTTTACCGCTTTCCGTGGGGGTATAACACTGCTGTATAATTCCGGACGCGACGCGCTTGCGGCTCCTACACACCTGTGTTGTACCGACAAATTAGTATGGATTACGAGCGAAAAAAAGTGCTGTTTTTACTTCGGCACTACAAGACTGGGAGCGGACATGACGTATGTGTAATCGTAGATGATATACAGATGCTAAAAATACAATATTTCAGTAATTTGTCGGCGTATCTTCTATCTAAGCAAATAAGCTCCAGTTTAGGTTATATATCCGCGCCGCAGTCAAAGTATTAACAAATAAAATAAAATTGTATAATTATATAGATCATTTTTATTAAGTAAAAAATATATATCTGTATGCAAAATAAATAATCTAACCTAATTATTTAAAATTTTATTAGAATTATTAAAGTTATTAGAATTCCTTGTGCAAATCCGCCGAGTAGTGTCGTGTGTTCAAAGCACAAACACTTTAAACAGCTTACGAGCGACCTTGGCAGGCTGCGGGGGTTGGGGCAGGTCGCCGTGAGTACACTTTAAACAGGGCTGCCGAGCAACGCCCGCATGTTTCACTTTTATTTGCATGCACATCTAACGCATGCGATACAAGTAACGAATGTAATTCATGTGACGAATGTAATACATGTAACGCATGTAATGCATGTGACGCACGCATTACATGTAAAGAGTGAAATACATGTAAAGCATGTAAAACAGTTTTATTTAAACCAATTCAAAAACTTCGAAGTTCTCAATCCAGGTTTTTTAAGTATTTTTATAACCTAACTCTGCCATTATTTAATTAATTTGGGAAATTCGTTTCTTATTTACAAGAGTAATGCTTCCTACGATTTTATATTAAATAAAAAGGTTTACCTATTTAAATTTGTAGAAAAAATCGTTTATAAGTTGGATAAAAGAGAATAAAATTTAGTGCTAGAGTTTTGTTTAAATTTTAATTCACTAATCGAATTTAGTTGGTAGCTAGTCCTGTTGTACGGATGGGTATGAAACGTAAATTATATGTAAGTTATATATGTATATCCAAAGGCAGCAGGGGCCAATTACTTTTACCAAATTTAGCAATGACGAAGTTAAAAGATGTTAATCTTGGCACCATTCTTGATCACTCAACTTTTAGAATTTCAATATTTCTTCGGCTTGGTGCCAAGATTTGTGAACCTCATCGTTGCTCATGTGGCCAAAGCGTAAACGGGTCTGGCCGACATGATCTTTCCTGCTCCAGGAGCGTTGGCCGACTATACAGACACAGCGCACTTAACGATTTGATCCGTAGGGCTCTTGTCACCATCTCTAGATACGTGTGGTATGTGTAGGGATGATGGCAAGAGACCTGACGGTGCAACTCTTGTGCCGTGGAAGTTAGGTCGCGCCCTGGTGTGGGATGTCACTTGCGTTGACACTCTGGCCCCAACCTATATACATGAAACATGTATTAGAGTTGGGGCCGCAGCTGACTGCGCCCAATTTCTCAAGCGCCGCAAATATTCTTCTATTTCAGAATACTACATATTTGTGACGCTTGCGACAGAAACATTGGGTCCGTGGTCAGCTGACATGAGGAACTTCGCAAAGGACGTGTCTGACAGACTCATCGTCGCCTCGGGTGACCGGAGGGCTGGCAGCTATTTCGCTCAAAGAATAAGTCTAGCCATATAACGAGGGACTGCTGCCAGTGTTCTGGGCACTATGCCACAAGCAGGAGTTCTGGATGGCATTTTTAATTTGTATTTTTATTTTATTAGGCTTAGGGTATTTTAGGTAGGTTATGTAATAATATTTACATTTTATTTCAATAAACATGTTTTACGTTAATGAAAAATGTTAATAATTATTCCTTCAGTTATATTATTGTTTCTATCATATAAAAAACAGTTTTATTAATATTAATTTTCAACAGCTCGCTAGTCCAACATCCAGCTATCAGTATTTTATAAGCCTGTGAATTACCGGCTCCATTATCCAACTAATCTCAGAAATGGCTTATCCGATTTGAATGCAGATTATATTATAGTTATACAAACATCCAGACCCAGAAGATAAATCTAATTTCATTACTCATATTCGCTGTCAGACACGTAAAACTCTGCGACACGTCGATTGTGATTTATTAATTAAAACTTAATTCGATGTCTTTGCCTGGGACAGCCCTGGTTTAAATCAACTAATGTGGTCTTCTAAGATGGCTCTTTAAAACGCTATTTTACTTTTACGTTTTTCTGTGAAACATGCTTTGATTTAAGCTTTTTTTACGTTTGAAATTAGCAAACGAGCGTGCAGGTCTTCTGTTGTTAAGGTCTCTGCAGCCCATGGACGTCTATGTCCAACTTCAAAAAGAACTAATGTCTTGTCTGCGGTCGTGCGTAGATTCTCTCTCTCCCTCTGTCTCTTTCCCTTTTTTATCTGAGAAGAATAACAAACGAGCATGCAAACCACCTGATGTTAAGTAGTCAGCGCATACACATCCATGTAAAACCACAAACACCACCGAACCGTTCGAACGTACATACGTTGCTACGCCTGAGGATTAAGATGGTCGCCTCGCTTCAAAGTGTACCCGGCAACCGCACCTCACCAACCGAAATACAAGTAATGTTTTACGGCAGATTATGGGGGCGACGGTGGTACTTTCCCGGTTGTACTATAGTTCTCCTACCTTTTAAAGTTCCTCACAAAAAAAATGTTCACTCAATGTTGCCAACACTGAAAATAAGAAAACATGAACATCGTTAGGGCATTTTCCTTTGGGATATAAAGAGTTGCAGTAATAAAAGTAATAAGTATAGTTCACAAAACAAGCCAATTTAAT
Source organism: Phocides pigmalion okeechobee (assembly GCA_018251015.1). Lineage (NCBI taxonomy): Eukaryota > Metazoa > Arthropoda > Insecta > Lepidoptera > Hesperiidae > Phocides > Phocides pigmalion. The sequence continues at coordinate 8,688 of DWON01000636.1, forward strand.
AAATGTTTCTCGATATTGTGACAGGGAATGACGCACGCGGAGCGGGAGCGGCTTCGGTGGTAGACGTAGCGGATATGTTACCTATTTTGGACTTTAGTTTTTTTTATTTTATTCGTTTTTATGAGGCTGCAGAAGAAGCCTAGCGGCGAAGATGTTCCACTTAGTAGTGATTACGTGTTTGTTCCACTTGGTTGTAAATTTTGATTCGTGGGTTTCGAGTACCAGAAACAATTAATCACATGTTTGATGGACCCCGCTGGTGAGAAAAGGACTGGTTCATATCTCTTGCAGAGAATATGTAAATAAATAGCTAATTTGAAACGTATTCAGGATATAAGAAAAGATACATATATTAATGGCCCTCATAATCCGCCATAACACATTACTTGTGTTTCGGTTGGAGAGGTGGGGTTGCCGGCTACATTTTGAAACGAGGCGACCATTTTAGTCCTCAGAAGTAGCAAAGCATCTACATTTCAGCTCAGATGGGATTTCGGTCATGTTTGTGGTTTTACGTCTTGTCTTTTGTCTATGGGCTATGCCCACTAAACATCAGGTAATTTTCATGTTCCTTTGCTACTCTTCTCACATAAAAAAGACTAGTAATTTAAGGGATACGAAGGCACCCTTAAACAATAACCTCGTCCGCTCGCAATGTGAGCTCTCCCGTCGGCGGTCCGCGGCCAGTCGTGCACACCTCCACTTCACTTGTTTAAGGTTGACAACCCCTGACAGGACGCGCGTCTTTTCCACCATTTTAAATCTAAAACGTTTTGACGTTTGATTTTTGGTTTTTTCTTAAACGCAATGGCATCCTGGCATTTTGCCATTTGATAATTTCGTTTGTAATTTGCGCGTAAATTTGTGGATAATTGTGACGGAAGAGACAGATATGTTAATTGACAAATGCGTTTAGTTTTCTTTTTTGGGTAGTGATGTGATGTGAAACAAACAGTGAGATTATGGACGATATTTTTGGATATAAGATTTAAATCTCGTAAAGGATGAGCCTGGTTCGTGTGAGTATTGTTTTAGTTTTAATATGTAAAGAATATAATGTTTATAACATGCATTATATTTTTGTATTGTATTATGAATATCCCAAAAATATGTAAACAGAAAATGAATAAAACGCAGGAAAAAAATCACTCTGCGCCTAAATCAGGGATAAAATTAAATTTATTTTTTAAATCAAAAAGTTAAACAAGGCTGTATGGAGAGCATTTTCTTTGGCGTGCCAGAATCATCAGTGAGTACTCTAAGGAAAAATAAATATTATGAAGTTGGCGCGAACTTTAAATGGAGTTTGGAATTGGTTTCCCGCGCAATTATTTGTATTGATATTGAATTTGTAATCGTTCTTTAACGAGGTTTAGATTGTGCTCTGATTAGTTTTTACTTTACAAATAAAAGTTTGTTAATAGTATCAGACATTACTTTGCGAAAATCCATGCTATTAAATTGTTAAAAAACTACTTTGCAACAATCCGCCACCACAATGTACAATGGTGTATATTTCAAAGCATGCACTATGAGGATAGGAAAAAGTGAAGAGATATAAAATATATATCATTACACATATTAGTAAGTTGACTCTGCGACGGCTAATCGGACCCGATATATTACACATACATACATTGTGGTGGCGGATTGTTGCAAAATACTTTTTTAACATCATAATAAATAAAAGTTTATTCTTCATTCAAAAATTATATGTTTATTCCATATTATTTGCTCACTTTAAACATTAAATTTCACATGAAATTTATTTAGCTATACTTTTTGCCTAACTGAAATAACCTAAAGGGAGTCCGTGCCCATGGTGCATAGTGCCAAGAACGGTGGCAGCATTCCTGCGCTGAATAACTATTGCAATTCTCCGGACAACAAATCTATAATTTTAATGCTTTACGGGGGATTGTGAGTTAAAACTCAAACATGTCAATTGTTTCGATTTCCGGCATACGATAATTCACTTGTCGCGAGTAGAATTGATAGAGTTGATATAGAGGATAGAGGTAAAAAAATACGTCTCGACTTACGTCGCGTATTTCGAGAACCTAACATTCTGTAAGTACGAGGACTGCCTATATAGTAAATGTACAATTTTATATTGATATAATCGTTCAAATCACCTACAAATTATTTTGTACAGAGTATAACTAGACTAGAAACAATTTAAATTAGAACAAAACAAAACTTGAAAGTCCGTATCCGAATAATCCAGATTTATTTAGTTTAGGAATTTGACGTGTTCCATCGTCAGAGAGACAATTATCAATAAATATTTATATACGATTTTATACAGATATTATCGCGGAATCCATACATTATGTTATATAACGGGTACTCACGATTAACGAGTTTTGATTGCCTATATTTCGAAACAGTTGCATGGCTGGTCACGGTGACCACGAGCCATACAACTGGTTCGAAATATCGGCAATTATAATGCGTTAAGCGTGAGTACCCGTTACATGACATAATTAAAGAATTATGTTGAAATGTAACGTATTCTTCATTATGTTCTAATTCATTGGCGATTTTTTTTAAATGTAAGATTTTTCATGAAAAATCCTAATTGTGTGGTTACGATGTTGATACTATGTTAGTTTTGGATATTATAATTAAATATTGTATTGTGATGAGACAATATTATTTAGTTGAATTATATAAAAAATGTAATTATATTTATGAAATTCGTTAAAATATTGAATTTAATACAATAAGTACTTTGTTATTATTATTTTATGATAATATGATCTTTAACACTGGCCATAGAGAAGATAGGATTAAAGAAAAAAGTAGAAAAAGGGCGGGAGTTGAAAAAACAATGGCGGTACATATAATGAAATATGAAAACGTAATCTAAGATTAATCCGAACTTTTAGTGAAATATGATAACCAAAACTAAATAAAATCAAAGGTAAGGTAATGTAATAAAAATAAAGATGATCTTCTATAATTCATTTACGATTTTTGTTAAAAAGTACGCCTATGTACTCGTACGTCTCGGTGACAAGACCGGCGCGTACACCGTGACGACAAACGCATTACTTTGCCGTCATGCCTTTTACGTGACGTAGCTACCATTTTTTTAATGCATCATGCTATATTTTACACTTGAGATTAATCTTATATTTTACACACAGAATAATGTATAGCAATATACATTGAATATGTGTAAATCATGAAACAGAACACAATTGGATTTTTTTGATTGTTTTACTAATATAAATCAAACTAAGGGTCCCGTAAATACTACGTTTATGGACAATAACCTTTTTTATATGAGAAGAGTAGCAAACGAGCATGCACCTCAAACACGACTGAAATTCTATCTAACCTCCCACGTAGGTGCGTTGCTACTCTTGAAGACTAAGATGGTCGCCTCGCTTCAAAGTGTAGCCGGGAACCGCACCTCCAACCGAAGCACAAGTAATACTTTACGGCGGATTATGAAGGCGGCGGTGTTACTTCCCCGGTCGAACTACAGTTATCCTACCTTTATAATCGCTTCATTTCGCCTGTTCCTCATTAGCGGTAGAACACAAGGCTACAGTACTTTAGACAAATGAAAATTGTTTTCGAACGCCGGTCGATTGATTGCCCCAATTTGAATTTAAACATGGCGCCGGACAAATTGTGGTAAACGGCCGGCTAATTAAAAACGTTATTATAATTTAAAACCAATATCATCTGTGTACATCTAAACGGCTATTATTTTATACAAATTTAACATAAACATGTTTTTTATATGTAAGAAGAGTAGCAAACCAGCATGCAGTCGCAGTCCGTAGACATCCACGTACAACTACAAACACGACTGAAATCCTATCTGAGCTCTCCCACCTTTAAAACCCTGTTTTTCATGATGATCTGAGAGCTGGAGTGTACTTTGTGTATTGGCTTGGCTGTACAGCAAGGTAATACTATAAGCGTCTTGGGCACGCTTCTCGATTGAGAGATCTAGCTCAATTATCACATTTTAATTGTAATATTTTATATGTATTTATTAATTTTACATTTTAATGTTAGTTTAATTTCAATTATAACATATGCACCCGCACACGCACAGGCACAGGCACACGCACCCGCACACGCACACGCACTCGCACAAGCTTACTAGAATACGAATACATTCAGTCATATACATATGCATCTGCAAATAAACACCTAACCAAACACACATACAGGCACATACACACGCACACATACTGGCACGTAGACATATACGCGCACACGCACCCACACATACGTACATACTAATCCGTATAGTTTTATTATAGTTTGAGGATGAGGCAGATCTCCAACCTACTATAGGGGCACTGGCACCAAAGTTTAAATAATGTGTTTGATTAACGAAACTACTTTAGTTTCATATTATTGATATTGTGAAACTAATTACTGTTTAGGATACAAGAAAAATCCTAAACCAGTAGCACCATCTATTTCTAACCACTATAAGTACATCATCCAACAGCTAAATATGCTATCAAAATATAAATTTCAAGCTATCGCACTTTTAAACCTAACAAGCTAGGCTGAATGTTAGTCGTTAGATTTTTCACGTTTTTAATGGAGTCGTGAAACTGATTTATGCTTATAGACTGTAAAGTAGGTTATAACATGACCTGGCTTGATAGGCCGCGAGCCAGCGACACATTTTCGTTATCAATTACTTCTCTGAAAAACCTCGAATATTGCTTTAAAGAGGTCCGTTTTATTTATATGAGAAGAGTAGTAAACGAGCATGCAAACCATCTGATCTTAAGTAATTGCAGCTCAAAGACATCCACAAACACGAGTGAAATGCTATCTGAGCTCGAACGTTGATACGTTGCTACTCCTGAGGATTAAGATGGTCGCTTCGCTTCAAAGTGGCAATGGTACGTCTCCAACCGAAACAAAAGTAATGCTTATTGCAATAAGGGCGGCGGTGGTACCTCCCTGGTCGAACTATAGTTCTCCCACCTTCAAAAATAAACAACATAACGATAAACCGCACCGGTCACTCATGCACGTATAAAAAGTCTATACATATAAAAAACCACCACCATTTTGTTCACCGCAACTAAAGTATGTAAATACCTTACAATGAAATAAAATATTTGAATTTGAAAAAAAAACTAAAAAAACACGCTTTTATAAATTTTCCACCTAAAAAAAAATATAAAAAAGAAAAAGTATATTGTACTGTAAAAAAGTGTGGGTGCATGGTGTCAATAGATCACTGAAAAAGTACCCCGCACCGTCTTTACATAACAATATATTTTTTTCTTATTGATAATTTCTTTGGTTGCAATTTTTAGTGTTTTATATTTTTTTAGCTATTGTTTATTTTTCTTATTTTTAATATTATTGCATTGTCATCCCTCCTTGATACGTGTGCAAAGTTTCTAATTAAACAGACTTCTGGAATTGGTGAAAATTATGCTCAAAAAAAGCCGTTACAAACATAGATACAACCCAAAGTAATAAAAGCGTCTTAAAAATTAGTAACGAAATTTTGATCCAACTCGTGGACTAAGGTGAGTTACGATTCGTGTAATGTGCTATTTATTTTGATGTTTTTAGGTTCGCTTTACGGCTGAAATTTGTTTAAAGCCTTCACTTTACTGAAGGGTGCTCCGTACGTGGCTTTTCAAACCATTTTCACTGGCGAACATAATCTTAATACTTACTATATTTTTGTAAACCAAAGATCCTGATTTTACTTTTCTAGAACTTTCTCTCTATTTTACTTTTACGGATTTATTAAAGACCTAATTTAACACTGATTTCGGCGCTCATATATTTGATCGGGTCAGCGTCACGGGAGGCGACACTAAACTGGAGCTGTATTCTCTAGACTGTAGATGCGCCGACAATTCACTAAAATATTGTATTTTTAACATCTGTGTATCATCTATACATAGACGTAATGCCCGGCCCAGTCTTGTAGCGACGACGTAAGCACAGCACGCAGAGAAGAGTAGCAAACGAGCATGCAAACCACCTGATGTTAAGTAGTCGCAGCCCATAGACATCCACGTACAATCACAAATACTACCGAAATCCTATCTGAGTTCGAACGTTGCTACTCCTGAGGACTAAGATGGTCGCTGCGCTTCAAAGTGTAGCCGGAAACCGAAACACAAGTAATGCTTTACGGTGGTATCTCACCGGTCGAAATATATTTCTCTCACCTTTAAATTCACTATAAAGTCAATATATTGATATGTTATGCATTTGGCATGTACTGTGTCTAGACATTTGTATGTGTAGTAGATAACAACAGTCTAGGATTATAAGAACTTAATGATCAGGTGATAAAATTGGATTATAATGTATTTTTAAAACATTTACAAGGGAGGAAATTCTAAAATGATATAATGGTTCAAATGTATGTTATTTCTACTCTCCTTCAAAGCCACATCTCATGTTGTAAGTAGTAGGTGGGAAATAAGAATTTCGATAGAATCTAAGTCATTTGATTAGCAATAATTGGATCAATATGAGACTCTTTTCTGACACGAAAATATTAATATATTTATTTCTTACATCATATTTGACGTTAGCTTGCCTCAGTATCTTCATATCATTAATGTTGAATTCAAAACTTTCAGTATCGTAAAAATAAAATCTTTTGAGAAAAAGATATCTACTATCATTGCTATTTTAAAAGTACTTAGAGATGGCCTTGACCCCAATATTGTTGGCTTGAATCACAAGCAGATGTTGGCTGGCAACCTACGACTATTAATTATAGAATTACATAGAATATACATTATACAGGGTGTTCAAAATCATGTACAAAACCCATTCTTGAATGATTAGTTTAATAAAATTTATCTTTTTTGAATTAGAATTATTCAGTGATTTGCAATTTGCTTGTACTTGTAATACGTTATGTAACTTTTATTTTTGTTTTTAATAATTTTATGTAGCTACTTACATATTTTCACATTGATTTTAAAATGTCGCATGAAATTAAAAGTAAATTAATAATATTTGACATATTTATTAAAATCTTTGCACTTTTTGTGATTTACATAAATGCACACCATGTAAATCACGAATAATAAAATTTACAAATAAATTTTGAGATGATATTACTTTAAAATCGTAGGTATACATTTAAATTTATACTTCCTGAAATTCCACAGTTAACAGTCAGCAAGGATGGCAAATCCTATTACGCATCTTTAGAGATCAACAATGTGACTGTGGAAGACGCTGGGAAGTACCGGGTCACGGCAAAGAACGAGCTCGGCGAGAGCAATGCCACGATCAGCTTAAACTTCGACAGTAAGTTCATTAGCACTTATATCAGTTATGAGTGGTATCCTTTCAATTTTCTTAGATACAAATACCTTAAGACTATCTGGCAAATGTCATCTAACTTTTGGCTTAACATCCTATTCATAAATTACGCTTCAAAATTTGGCATTCCCTACTGGAAGATACTTGTCAGTTTGTGTTCGTTTTTGATGACTGATCATCTGAATGTTGCATTCTTGTGAATTGTCTTCTCGACAATTTAAGAAGCTGGGAAGAAACCTATTTTCGTTATTAATTTTAAAATTTATGATATAAATGTTTAACTAAAGTCTAAACTAGTTATTTTGAGCCAAAACCACTTTTCAGCATCAGAACTGTTATGAGTTAATAATGAAATAATATATTTTAATTCATATGGTCATCCTATTTTACTAATCTGACAAACTGTGAAGGGCCTTAAGTCATCGGAATCATTTTTGTTAACTCGGTCCTCTTATGAAATGTTGCATTTGCCACTTTGTCCTTTGTTCGAACATATAATAATTACTTAAATATTATTTGCTCAATCTAAAGTATGACAATTTTGTAATTTAATGGTACTAGAAATTTCATATTATTTATGATTTAAATTTATTGTCCAACTTTTGATTGAGCTTATTTTAAAAATGATTTAAAATGAACTTTAAAATTAAATGTTGTTGTCATCATGCTCATAAATAAATAAATATATTCATTAAAATGAACATACTCGATTACAAAACCAACACAAATTATCTATCAATCATTCCTCTGGGAGATATTTAAAATGCTTAAATTTATTTTAACATTTTAAATAGTGTGTATCTAATCATTGCCAATGTTAGTATTTCTACAAGCGTTCATAGTCAATTTAAATGTTGCAGCTAAGCTTTTGTTATCACCAACTAATTTCTTTAAAATAATTGTTACTCTACATAATACACTTAAATTTTTATGTTTAACTTAGGTTTTAACATGATGTCCTTTAAGATGTTTTCTTTTATTACTTTACACACAATATGTAGTCACAATACAACACATACACACACACTTTGCATTTGCACCATATTCATTAAATAAAAATATAAAATTAACACCAAATTTATTTTCATGATTGTTAAGATTTGTATCACATAACCTAATTTTATTTTATCGTATACTTTCATATTACCATGTTTGACTCGCCCCCGCTCTGAAGCTTCTATTAACTTTTACATGTACTAGAATTTATATTGTGGTAGTTAGATATATCGCAGTATACTTGCTTTAGCGTACGCACCACTAATAATAAACGTAACACCAGCAACTGTAATGCGTGCGTGAGGTTTATTGTAGAATTAGGTACGAAAAAGTATAATATCTCAATTTACATATTTATGTATCTATTCGATAGTGTTAACTACTTCTTATACATTCCTCGATTAACTCTATTTAAACTCAAATTTGGCTGCGTATTATTAATCCGTACACGATTCTAAAAGAAAACATCTTAAATATCACACCAAAAGGATAAGAATGGCTGCAAACATTCATACAAACGATAGTATTATGTGAATTGACATTAATGAGTAAATTAATGGTATAGGCGACGAAGCGCCCGTGCCTGAAGACTTTATCAAACCGACGTTTACGGAGAGACCGGTCACCAGGCAATCGGATGATGGTACCAAAATCACATTTGAGTGTCGATGTGTTGGCAAACCGAAACCAACCGTCTCATGGTAAGAAAGTATAAATTATATTTGAATGGAAACAAAAAATACGTAATTAGTATTGATTACACGAAAACTAACGTAACGCATGTACAATACAGGTACCATGGCAAAACCTTGATAAAAGAAAGTAGTCGATACAAAATAACATTAGAAGAGGACCAAACATTATATCACATGGCGCGACTTGAAATCATAGGCGTAGAGAATTCGGACAAAGGAGAATACAGGGCTGTAGCGAAAAATAAACATGGTGAAGGCGTAGCGAAAATAAACCTAAATTTCCAAAGCGGAGATAAACCCAAGTAAATATATTTTACAAATAATTACTAGTATATGTTTTAAAATTTTTGAAATCCATATTAAGCATATTATTTTTCAAACAGAATTCCTGACGGTAAAGCACCCAGATTTCCCAAAAAGCCTACAATAAGGCAAGAGGGTGACATTTTAGTAATGGAATGTATATTAGAAGCACATCCACTTCCTGATATTACGTGGTTTCACGGAGACAAAGAAATTAGGGACGGTGTCAAAATGAAAATGTCCAGAAAAGCAGTTGGAAAGGACACTTACAATTTGACACTTGAAATTTTAAGTCCGACTATGGAGGACGGTGGAAATTATAGGTGTAACGCCTTCAACGTGTTTGGTGAGAGTAATGCAAATATTGCTCTCAACTTCCAAGGTAATGATCATTTGATCGAAAAATATAAACGTACGCATACAGTAGCATTTGCATGGTAGCTTTAAGCTTTGGAGCTGCATGAACCTCATAAGTCGTATTGTTATCAATATTAAATATATTCGTTTCCCATAGGTGGGGATGATGACAATGGTTTCGCACCGTCATTTATTGAGAAACCTAGAATCATTCCCAACGAAGACGGCACACTCATTACGATGCGGTGTGTTTGCAAAGCAAAGCCGGCGGCTGAAGTCACGTGGTACAGAGGCACGACCGTTATCAAGGCTAGTAGTAAAATAGAAATTAAATCAAGTGTTATTAGCGAAGACATTTATGAATTGGTGTTGCTCTTATCGAATCCGACGGGAGCGGATGGTGGCGCTTACCGCTGTCACGTCAAAAATGAATTCGGAGAGAGCAACGCTAATCTAAACTTGAATATTGAGGCTGAACCAGAACCAGAAGGAGAGGGACCAACATTTGTTGAAAAGCCTACAATTCAGTCGAAAGATAACGGTAAATTAGTGATCATGGGTTGCAAAGTAAAAGCTAATCCGAAGCCAACTATCGTGTGGTACCACGAGGGTAAAGAAATCAGGGACTCGTCGAAAATTAAGACCAGGATCGAAGTAAAGGAAGATATCTACACCATCATACTAGAATTAATTGATCCTGGTATTGAAGACTCCGGATTGTATAAGTGTAACATTAAAAATGAACTTGGAGAGCTCAATGCAAATCTTACGCTCAATATTGAAAGTAAGTATAAGTCCAAATAAATACATTAACATTTTTTTACATGAATATTGCTATTAATAATGACCATTTTATTACAGTCATTCCAGTTATCAAAGAGAAACCAAAGATCATTAAGATAGTTAAGAAGAAGACTGTAATTGTTGAATGTAAAGTATTAAGTAAGTTTGCACCTTCTTGTACATGGTTCAAAGAAACCTCAGCCGTGAAAGAGGATTCAAGACACACCGTACTCATTGAGCCAGTTAGAGAAGTACGTGTTGTTTATGTTATCATTAAAATTTAATTGAAATGTTACATTTTACAGGAGTAATAGTTATATCTCATGGTTTTTATTGTAATAATAGAATATGTATCATTATTTAAATTTTTCAGGGTGAGTTCGCAGTAAAACTCGAAATCTCTAATATTTCACAAACCGACAAAGGTTCTTACAAACTTGTGGCTAAGAACGAGAAAGGTGAAGCAACATCACAGGTCGTCGAAATCACTGAAATCCCTGAAGAAAAAGGTGACAAACCTCAGATCATCAAACATTTCAGGAGCTTGGTAAGTACTATTCAAACTTTTATATTTGAAACTTTACAATTTGAATTAAAAACGCCAGGAAAAAAACATAATTTGAGTCTTAACAATTATATAAATTCCCTGTAGGCTGTAAAAGAAAACGAGGAGGCCGAATTTGTGGCTGTACTTAAAACATCCGACCAATCATGTAGATGTACTTGGTACAAGAACTCGACAGTAATCAGGGATTCGTCTGAAATTATCACTTCCTTCGATGGAACTAACGCAAGACTTATTATCAGAAAAGTGACGTCGAAATACGTCGCAAATTATAGAGTCGTCATTAAGAACGAATTTGGAGAAGATGAATCCAGTGCTGATCTTACAATTATCGAAGAAAAGGTACGTCTATTTATTAAGTTTATTCAAATTGTTATTTTAAGAATTAATTTTATTAAACAAGAATATAATAAATAAACTTTATTATATTCTTGTTTTATTTGAGTATTTTAATTGAAAGTAATTAAAATTATATTCTATTTATATAAATAGAAAAAGAAAAAAGAGGAAGAGGAAGAAGAAAAAACTGTCATTGAATCCGAAGAGGAAATGTCTGTAGTTGAAGAAAACCATATTGAGGAAAAGAAGGAATCTGTGAAGAAAGTCTCAAAGAAGGAAGAAATTAAGATTGAATCTAAAAAAGAAGAGATGGAAGTTGAAGAAACTAAAAAGATCCTTGAAAAGAAAACGGCTAAGACAGAAGAAGAGAAAAAGGCTCTTTTAGAAAAGATTGAGAAAAAGAAGGAAGAAAAGGAACAAGCAGAAACCAAGATTGAGGGCATTCCAAAATTAAAATCAGTTAAGCCTAAAGAAGAACCCAAGGAGGAAGAAAAGAAAGATGTTAAAAAGACTGAAGAGAAGAAAAAAGTTGTCAAAAAGAAGGTTGTTTCAAAGAAGGAAGATGTAAGTATTGCTTGTTTGGATCTGATGAGCAAAATTTGTATAAAGCTTTTAGTGGTAATTTGAAAGTCTCTATGTGAATGTGATATTTACTGTAATTATTATTTTATGTTCCTTACTTGTTTATAGCCAGCAATTTTGGATCGCAGTTCAGGTATAATCCAGAATATTCTGTACATTATGTATATTGTTGATTATGTTACAATGGTTTAACTCTATTATATTGTGTGAGTCGTGTTAACGTTTGGACGTGCTAAACTGTATTTGAATGTAGGAAATCATGGACTTCGTCGATGATTACGAGCGACCAGTTTTGGAGAAATACGAAAAGATTTCACCGACGCCTCTTGATAAAAAATCTAAACAGGATGACACTCTTAAGGTAATCATTACTTTACAAACACGTACTTTACATTTATACACTTATTTAATACTAATTTCAATAGAAAGGTATTACATACATTTTATGAATTTATTTAGTCAAAACGTGCATCAGTGTCGGAAAGCGTTAAAAGTGAACAAGAAGAAAGTGAGGAAGAACCTTCAATAGCAGCTCCTGTACCGGAGAAAAAACCTAAAGTAGAACCTAAGCAAAAGGTATGATTAATTCATACAATATTTTTCTTCTCAAGTATATGAAAATGATAGTAAAATACGCTGTTAAACGTTTATAAATATATATATCTACATATAAATATATTATTAGTAAATATAAACATAATATTCGATTAGATATATATATGTATGTGGCGCATTAAAATTATTAGGAGGAGGAACAGCCTCGAAGACCAAGTATGAAAAAAGGTATACCTACCCCTGAGGAACCAGTTGATGAAGTATCTAAAGTTAAACTAGGCAAGGCTCCGATGAAACCAACTGAAGAAAAATCTGAAGAGCCTCAGGTAGCACAAAGTAAAAAACCTATTAAAAAGGTAAACATTTACATTTTCCCTTCAAAACTATACCTGAATATTTACTTTTCTTCTATAATACGTAGGATATTATTTTAAAACATTTCTATTCTTAAAAGCCGGAGAAACAAGAAGAATTCGTCGACGATTACGAAAGACCGGAATTAGAAAAGTATGACAAAGTGACTCCAACTCCTCTTGATAGGACTAAAAAAGAAAATGGAGTTAAAGAGGTACATATCCACTATTTAGTCTAAATTTAAAAATTTATTAAATTTGATTACTTGATCTTTGAGTAAAATTTCGCGTCCAATTATTTTTATTTTAGGAATCTCCCGAATTCGTGGATGATTACGTTAGACCTGAACTTGAAAAATACGAAAAGATTACACCAACACCTAAAGACAAACGTCGTCCTAGTGACACTCAGGTACTTAACTCATTCAAATTCGCCTTTCGGTTCGCAAACCTTATAGTATATTACTTTTTCTAATGTTACAAAACAAAAATAAACTGAATATATTTATATAGGATGAAGTCGATATGATGAAGGGAAAAATTAAGCCCAAACAGAAAGAACAGGAACCGGAAACGCCTCAACTACGTAAACGTTCTGTTACAAAAGATAAGGTACACAATACTTCTTTAATAAAATTGAATTACATTTAAAAATATAAACAATGAAATTACAAAATTTAATTGTAATAATATTATTACTTAGGAGGAAGAGAAAAAACCAGAGGACAAACCAAAGGCTAAGTCTACTAAAAAAGACGAACCAGAAGCTAAAAAACGTCCTTCTCTTAAAGAAAAGGAGGTATACTTACTATCAAACTTTACTTCTACATAACACATGTATACGGAAATAAAATTCGTTTAAGAGCGACTAACCGACGATAAAAAAAATACATAGAACATGTTTTTAATTTTTTTTTGTCGGATACATTTGAAGTAGTAAATGTTTTTCATTTAATAATTACACTAAATAAAAACAATTAAAAAGTAATTCTAACTAAAGTAAAATATATATATTTGGTATTTCTATCGGTCGCAAGTAAAATAACGAGTTTTATTACCGTAACATATAACACAGTTTGGTAGAATCAGGGTAACAGCGAATGGGGAATTTTCTTTACGCGTTTACTGTACGCTAAATTTCTCTAGATATTCAAAAAGTTCCTTACATTTTTTAACGTTAATTATTATAATTCTTCAACGACCGCAGCAGATTAATTCAGCTAAAGTAAGTCTTGGCCGTGTAACTGCTTGATCGCTTACGCTGGTATAACTATCTGTACATTCGCTTTACATGTGTAATAATATTTATGTTTTCGGCATGTGTATCGTTACAATATTTTTCTGTTAAAATACGACTCGTAGTCTATACGTCATAGAATATAGAAAGAACTTTAAGTATCAAACAAGGTCCCAAATAAGTCCCCCATTAATGTAGCCGTCAGGATTTGACTTTCTACTCGTTTTTTTGCCTTAGGTTGCCTTTTGTAGGCCCCTTCGTTAGACCTCTATTTTACTGATTTTGTACTTTGTTTTTATCCTATGATTTCATCTTTCGGAAAGTTTAAAAAAAACGAAAGACAATTTGCCCAACAATATTGTTTTCAAAAATAATTAATGTATGATTTCAACCTACGTAAAAAATAAGAGTTCTGTACAAAATAACTATGTAATTAGCAAAAATACTCAAATTCATAGACTTGGCATTGATTATGATTTTGGCATTACATACTATTATATTCACAATCAAATTTTTAAGGTTGTTGAAGAAGAATTTGTAGACGATTACGAGAGGCCGGTCCTTGAAAAATACGAAAAGATTACACCGACACCTAAAGACAAACGTCGTCCTAGTGACACTCAGGTACTTAACTCATTCAAATTCGCCTTTGGGTTCGCAAACCTTGTAGTATATTACTTTTTCTAATGTTACAAAACAAAAATAAATTTCATATATTTGTATAGGATGATGTCGATATGACGAAGGGAAAAATTAAGCCCAAAGAGGATGAACAAGAACCGGAAACGCCTCAACTACGTAAACGTTCTGTTACAAAAGATAAGGTACACAACACTACGTTCATAAAAATAAAACTACATTTAAAAATATAGGCAATGAAATTACAATACTTAATTGTAATAATATTATTTCTTAGGAGGAAGAGAAAAAGCCAGAGGACAAACCAAAGGCTAAACCTACCAAAAAAGACGAACCAGAAGTTAAAAAACGTTCTTCTCTTAAAGAAAAGGAGGTACACTTAATTTCAAACACTTATACATTATTTCTACATAACACATGAATACGGGAAATAAAATTCGTTCGGAGCGACTAGGTGACGAAACACGAACAAAATTATTAAAATACTTGTTCGTAAACTTCATTTTAAGTAAAAGATAAATATTTGTTAAAGATATTGGTCGCAAATAAAGTAACGAATTTTATTACCGTAACATCATAACACAGTTTGTTAGAATCAGGGTAACAGCGAATGGGAAATTTTCTTTACGCGTTTACTTTACGCTAAACTTCTTAAGTTATTTAAAAACTATCTTACACTTTCTTCCGTTAATTATCTTTATTTCTTCAACGACCGCAGCAGATTAATTCAGAAAAAGTAAGTCTTGGCCGTGTGACTGCTTGATGGCTTACGCTGGTACACTTCACTTTATATGTGTAACAATATTTGCATTTTCGGCATTTCCATTGTTCCAATATTTTTCTGTTAAAGGACTATTATAGCGACAAGTAGTCTAGTATTTCATAGAATATAGAAAAAGGTTTAAGTATCAGACAGGGTCCCATACAAGGTCCCCCATTATTGTAACCGTCAGGGTTTGACTCCTTACACGGTTGCCTTTTGTAGACCCCTTCGTTAGACTTCTATTTTCCTGATTCTTTATTTTGTTTCTATTCTGTGATTCCATCTTTGGGGTAGTTTAAATAAAACGAAAAACAATTTGCTCACATTTTTTATTTAATTAATGTATAATTTCAAGCTACGTAAAATATAAAGCGAACTGTACAAAGTAATTCTGTAATTGGCACAAAAATACTCAAATTCATAGACTCGGAATTGATTATGATTTTGACATTACATACTATTATATTCACAATCAAATTTTTAAGGTTGTTGAAGAAGAATTTGTAGACGATTACGAGAGGCCAGTCCTTGAAAAATACGAGAAAATTACACCGACACCGACAGAGAAAAAGAAGAAGGTACACTAATCGTACACACTTGCTTTATACTTAATGTTGCTAAATTGAGAGGTGAATTTCGTTACTCATGTGATTACAATATTTATTAGGAGGATAAAGCACCTGAGGAAGAAGTTCCTTCAGCAACAGCCACAAGGCGTCGTTCAGTTAAAAGCAAAGACAAACCAGAGGTATGAAATACAATGTACAAATCACACTTTGACATGTTAATACTACCATTTAAAAAAAAAATGACAGTAATAAATTAAATTTATTTCCATAGCCAATGGATGTTGACGAAGACGTTACATTGTCTAAGCCAAAGGCTCCAGCTAAGCCTGGACAAGAACCTGAAGAGGTTTCACTCACACACAAAACACCCGCCGAAATTACACCCACGGTTCGTATACTTAACGTAGACATATGTATGATAAAGCCAAAATATTTTTAAAATTTTGACATTTGTTAATTATAAATTAATTTAACGGTGAACAGGAGGATCAAGCTGAGGCGAAGCTCAAGGTTAAGAAACCAGAGATTGTTGACGAAAAAACGCTTAAGCGACCGACACCAAAAGACACGGATACAGGAAAGGTAGTAATAAGTCTCCATTATACAGCACATATTGTTTTAAATTGCACATAAAAATAAATTACAGATTTTTTAACCTGACTATAAAATTCTGAGCCAGGAACTATGAAGTGAAAACGTCAAAATAAACTATTTACAATAATTCACAGATGAACGCTAGCAACACTAATATTTTACCTCCACAACCTGTATTAAAGAGAGTATTTGTTCTGATAAAGGTACCTACGATGAAGGTAGACGTACAGTTTGTGCCATTTTTGCAGAAAGAGGAGCGCACAGAACTTTGCACTAGTTTGTCACGATGAGGCAGTTTTTGAAACACAATATCACGTTTTACACAAACACTTTACATGTACATAATACACCTTTTCTCACTATTGTTAATATTTCAAAGTGTTTCAAAGTTCTGGATCTAAATTACTTCTCTTTATTCTTTTACTTACTGGCACTTGAAAGCTACAGTCAACATATCGGACGTAGCCTTGCACTTTTACTTTTCTCTGATACACTGTTTTGCAAATACGTGCACTTAACTAATGTTTTGGTGGGTTAGGGTGAGGATACAGAGGAATCCGTCAGCCTTACCAAGCCTCGAACTAAGACGAGCACAACTGCGCCTGAAGAAGCATCTCTCACGCAAAAAACACCTGCACAGAAAAAACCAACGGTATTTTCTTACTTTTTACTTTTAATTATCTCAGCAATTAATACATAACAATGACTCGATTTCTTTTAAATATATTCTAAAAAGTCAGTACTATTATACTATTGTCAAATTTGTTCAAATTAAAATATTTGGATTAATATTAATTAATTTTTTGGAACTAATTCTATTGGAAATATCATCTATAGGAGGATACGCAGGAAGCAGCACTTAAAGTTAAAAAGCCTGGTATCGCGAAGAGAGGAAGCAAACCTGAGGTAGACATACAAATTATAATTTAAATACATACACATCATTATTATATGTCGTTATATAAAAATAATAATACAATCAAAGTATCCGCTGAGATAATTAAAGACACTAACATTTTCAATTTCATTAAACTATAAAGCATGAATTCTGACTTCACTGGTTTATATTATTCACAACCACACTAACTATATAGTATCACCTGCACTATCTAAACAACGCTTTTATAATGTAGAACTGTCCTGTTAAAATTGTATTGCTTCTTTAGGAACCCCTGACAGTCCAGGGTGGTAAATTTGAAAAGCCTCAACTAAAGAAAATAGTTAAGAAGACAACTGATAAGCCCAAAAAAGCTACTACTGGTGCTAAAGAAAACGAAGATGGGGTAAACACTATTCTGTTGTTCTGAACTTTGTGCTCTCTGAATCTATCTTCTTTTATTTCTCTTTCAGTTCTTCTGTCTCTCGTTATGTTCTCTTATCTATCTCTTTATCTATCTCTGTCTATTCTCTTCTATTTAACTTTAAAATAAAGATTTTCTGCACAGATTAAAAGCATATTATACATATTTGCAACTATACCTCTACTTACTTCTTGAAACCCTAACTGCACAAACCTTTTTCCAACAATACACTTCACAACACATGTCCGATTCCCTGGATGGAGTCTTGATTGATTTGTTGTCCGTTCGTTGTATATGTATTGGGTCGTTGCAAGTCGCATGCTATGTATATGCCTATGTCTCGTATGTTATTTTCAGGTATGGTAAGTATTACGCCATTTTCTTTTAATAAATCTTTGAAAATATGATTACGCTGAAAGTTATTTCTTTCTTTCTTTTGAACATCGTGCTTTTGTAGCACAGATGTTCAATTGAAGAGCTTGTAATCGCACCAAAAAATATAACGTTTCTGGAAAGTACCATGTTTTCATGTAATATAATGTGGTTATTGATTTTACAGTACGAATTGGACTTCGTGGACGATTACGAAAGGCCTGTTCTTGAAAAATATGAAAAGGTTACACCCACTCCCACAACTCGGGAGAAGAAAGAAAAGGAAGTTTCAAAGGTACGTATCGAATTATCCTTCATAGTTTTGAAATATGTATTTGGCATTTCAAAATATTTTTGAAAAAGTATGTATTTGGTATTTCTAAGTATGTAAAATGTTTTTATGTATTGCATACGAGAATTTAAAGTGTTTCTGTATTATTGTTAGATTTCGGTACCATTTTGAGTATTAATAAATAAATGAATAATTTAATACTTAAAGTAGAACATGTTTTGTATCGAATGCTGAAATTGAGTAAATTAATTAATTAATTAACGATTGATAATAAATAATTGAGCTATTGACATTGAGCGAAATGGTTAAAAAGTAATACCACTTTTTAATAAATAATAAAAAAATAATTGATTTAATGTTCATTGGTATACAATTTCATGAATAAAGGTAATCTTTTATTTACATTTTTTGAAATTATACTAAAACAGGTGGAAATGGTAGCTGCAAAACAACAGCATCTTGAAGTTAAGGTAGAAATTGAGACAATAAAACTTACTGAGTGACCCTTGAATCATAAACACATTGTTTTACCCATACTGATAGAAGGAGGACTCACTGTATAGATGATATGACCAACACCACATCCGTTTAGCCATTGATATGTTTATTGCCAAAATTTTTATTTTTATTAGATTTGTTGAACATTTGGTTTATTGGAAGCCATTTCTTTTTAATTGTGCTGAAAACGAGAGTACACGTATTGAAGAAAGAATACATTTTTCAAAATTTCGCAAATTTCTCAAAATTTTTCAAAATTACTAAAGACATTTGTATAAGTAGATAGAAATTTGACAGTGATGCCGGCTCTTTGATGAAAACTGACAGTTGCGGCTGCCGGCTACACTTATAAACGAGGAGACCATTTCAGTCCTTAAAAGTAGCTACGCATCTATGCAAGATGTTCGGCAAGACTTTAATAATGTTGAGGTTGCAAACCATTTAACATCAGGTGGCCTGCATGCTCGTTCGTTATTCCAACATAAAAAATCGCATTACGCAATGTAGCGTGATAAGCAATCAACACTTAGAAAATAAATAACTGGAAGTAAAATAAATTTCTATAGCACTATTACTTCTGATTATTTGAGCACTGACTTAAGATGGAACCCAACTTCACTTTATGTTAAATTGCCACTGATTATGCGATGCCAATTTAAATTATACAACTAGATATGTGCTACAGCTACTACTATACTTAAACTATACACACAAGTAACTAAAATCGTGTGTTTGTCATATCTTTAAATAAGGTTCTGGGTCCGACGTTAGTAAGAAGATTTTTTAACATTGTCTTCTTTAAGTACAATGTTATATAACGGGTACTCACGATTAACAATTTATGATTTTTAATTGCCGATATTTCGAACCAGTTGCATGGCTCGTGGTCACGGCGAAATTGCCGTGATAAACAATGAGATTTTTCAAAATTGCTGTCAGGCGCTGCATAACAGTTAACTACATCTCCATGGTTATTTTAAGGACCTAAAATCTTATTTAAAGATTATAAATGTGGGCATTCTATTAGGACAGAAGCTACATTGACAAAAACAATCTTTCGAAGTTTTTTTGTACTCATAATTCAATTGTTTTTCAATCCATTTCTGTGTCTTTGTTGTTAAAACAATGTATTTCCTGATGTTGTAAATAATTGTCAAATTTCCTAGTATTCTCATGTTGATTATGTTCAGTGTTAAGGGTCCCACTGATTAACAGTTTGTGTGCAGTCCTGTCTAATAAAACACTACTTACCGGTATTTTTACTTAACGGTAACGGCGGGATCCACACACTGACAGTTTTAAGTTGCCAGCACAGGATTGGAAATTCGTTTGATAGGTGTTAAAGTATCCTGTGAGACGACCGCCCTCATAATAATCCGTAAAAAGTTCTTGTATTTCGGTTGAAGTGGTGCGGTTGCCGACTATCTCAGTCCTTAGAGAAGTAATACCTCTATGTACGATGTCAGGCAGGACTTAGCTTGTTTGTGGTTGGACGTACATGTGTATTTAGTACAGAGAACTCATGTTACCAGTTGACCTAACGCTCATTTGCTGCTTCTGCAATATAAAAAAAAATCTGGAATATAACAACGACCAATTGCCGTCTTGCAACTTGTAAACATTTATTTGAATCTTAAGGTCGCGGACTGTCCGGCTAATATCTGACAAGATACGAACTGTTAAGTCTGTATCGATATTAGGTACTGACTCACTGCAACAAGCCATAGTTTCAGATCTAAAGATGAACTGTCAGTGCGTGACCTTTCACTATTAAGTGACAGAATATCTGCCGACTGTACTTACAGTGACTTCAGTGGGGCCCTTTAATATTCTGTTGAACGCTGGTGCTAATATTTATATGTTATTTTTTCCCTTAGACTGAGAGCAGAAGGACGTCAATTCAAACTGAAGTTAGTATAGAATAAATTCAATTTTACAAGCTTCGTTTGAGTTGCTGAAACTTGAATGACCGGTTAAATTATATGCTTATGCAACTAATGCTTTTTCTTAGTGTTTAATTATAGTTTTACTTGGGTTAGTGAAAAACAGAGAAAATTTACAATGGGTAGGTGATATTCATTAATTACGTAAGGCGGTATTTCAATCTCCCTTCCCCCGTTGGTGAGATGACGCGGGAACCGTTGGTGAGATTTCGCGAGGTGTGAATCGTTCGTCTTCCCCGTAACCTCACGTTAGATTTACAAAATACATGTTTTCAGTGGAAGTACTTCAACAACGTCATAATTACTTAAATTTACCCACTTTTCTTGCAATTTTGTACTCTTCCTTACGGGTAAAAAATATATCATATTTGTAAAGAACACACTTTCCCCCACGGAAGATTGAATAAGATTTTACCTCTATTGGACTCCTTATTGGTATGAGGTTACTTGCATGCTGTCTCTATAGTGTGAAAGTTCAGATAATTAAGTTCTTCGTTAACTATTATTATACCTTTCTTCTGTTTGGTAAATCAAAATAGGTCAAGTTAAAAATTAAAATGGGTAAACTTAAAAATGAAATTGATCAACTTATAAATTAAATTAATAAAAAACATGGTCTGGGTGTTAGTCTACTTGTCAGGGAATCTTACTGTGGAGTTGTGAGGGTAGGAAAGGTTATGAATTATGGTAGGAAGGGTTAAGTATTACCAAATCACTAGTTTCTTTAACAGACTAGGTCAGTGTCCTAGATAATAAAGTTTTATTGCTTCTCTACTACTAGAATCTTTAAGAGATAACTTTGTTTACATATTCTAAAACCTTGTTCTGTTTTCTAAAAGGTATCAGAGGAAGTTAAGTCTGAGAGCCGTAGGAGTTCTGAAATGGTAGCTAAAAATATTGAAATTACTTTGATTTAAATATTTTTTATTTTATGATGTAATCGCAGTTACCGTCATAAAAGAAGATTCAATTTGAAATTTAACAACCTCTGTGT
>DWON01000637.1:0-30703 GCA_018251015.1 Phocides pigmalion okeechobee
CCCGAATATCCCTGATTTAGTTGCAAAAAAGCACCACCAACCTTCACATTATTTTTTTTCATATTTTTCATAATAGACAGTTATAAATACCGACTGTATTTGTTTTTTTGTATCTGTAATAACTAAAATAAATACCCAATCCGTTTTTTTTGCTGTTTATTATATTAAGGGGTCCGTGAAAACTGTGCTTGATTTCCTAAGGGTCCGTTGACTGAAAAAGGCTGGAAAACGCTGGTTTAGGTTATACTTTTAATAGAATATTTTTTATACTAATTGTCTATACAGATCTAATGAGTACACTTTTAATTTAATTAATGTATTTATTAAACCTTATTAACCTAGTATACTAAGTTGTTATTAAAATTACTTTGCAAAAATCCGCCACCACAATGTATAATGGTATATATTTCAAAGCATGCTCTATGCCCACCCTCCCTCCCGGATAGGAAAACGTGATGTGATTAAAAATATATACCATTATACATATTAGTATCAACACGTGTTTCGCCCCAAAACGGAGCATCATCAGGGTAAGTTGACTCTACGATGGTACACCGATTAACCATCGTAGATAATAGCATGGATAGTTAATAGCATGGATTTCCGCAAAGTAACGCCTGATACTATTAACTATATTATTTTTCACAAAATGAAGTATCCAAATAAACTCCAGGGTAGGTTAAGCCTGGATACGAATATACCTTAGAGCTGCCATCGAAAAATTATATAAATTTGTTACTGTATTATTATTACTATATTATAATTACTATACAGATTATACCAAGTTTAGACGAAGCGAGTTCATAAGGAAAGTTAAAACTTTTGAGGTTTAGAATATACACTTCTTTAGAATTACTTCTAAAATCGAATGCCTCGAAACACTTATTATTCGCCTCAAAAAGGATTAAACACTTTTATATTTAATTAAGTACCCTTTTTAGTATAAACTAAACCTTTAAACTTGTATTAATGTATGCATTTTAATGGGTTTACAATGGTGCAAAAGCCCAGGGGAAGAGGTCGACTGTCTAGAGGTCGCAGGATCGAATCGACGGCAAAACATTTCCCTACGTACAGAAAAACACCGCGAAATAACACCACAATTTACATACATAGAAAAGTAACATAGAAATAAATAAAAACCTCAAAATTACTAGTAGTAAAAATACTAGTAATAAGAAATATTTGAAATGACAATTTCGTTAAATAAAAAAAAAACGCTTTCCACACCATTCGTTTACACTATGATTTGGTAAAGTATCCGACTAGCAATAATCGCACCTCGGGTTAACCTAATTGGTTACGATATTGCCTCTGCTCAAAGTCCTGTATCTTAGATCCTATGCACACATACAAAGACACACATACCTAGACCGAGCACATTAAACTAAATTTACAATCATATTTGTGCCTGACCGGGAATCGAACCAAAAACCCTCTGCTTATCAGACTAGTACAATTACCACGCCGCCACGCTGCTCAACTTCATAAAATAAATAGAGACTTTCGCACTAAAGTGACTTAATTATTCTATTTTTAGTTAAAACAGAATTAATTACTTACTCATATAGGTTCATCATGCGCTATACAAAATAAATTAGTTATTTTGAACTATTGATAGATAGCACTAATAACATAGTGGTTAAATTACCGGTTTATCGCAAGGGGAGTCCAGGATTCAATTCCCTGGCTTCCGAATCTTTAATTTTAAACTAGTACCTTCGCGGAACTTACACATGTTACTATATAACGGGTGCTCCCGATTAACGATCTTTAATTATCGGTATTTCAGATCTGCATCTTTCAACTTTGATTTTTCAGAATTATAACCATTATCTAAACACATATCAATGAACCGTATAAATCATAGATAAAACCCGGAAAAGGAAATATAATTATGTGTAACTCCTCTCGACTCTACAACTTTTGTACGGGGTTTAATGTTTCTCTAGTTATTCTTTTTCAGCCCTTCTCTAAGGGTTAAAAAATCATTTCGTTGCGAAGAAAACTTGAAGTGATTCAAATTGGGGATGCAATTACTACAAGATAAATTAGGAATACAAATATAATTTCTGTTTAATGTGGTTTTTTTGGAGAGTATAAATGAGAATTTAGAAATTTTGTTCCTTTAAAAAAATAAACTCTTTTTTAAAAAAATATCTTAATATCGACTTTTACGCTGGTAAAGCCACGGGTAAAAGTTAGTAATAAATAGTTCTCATTTTATTTCAGTCGTAACATTTTTTACAGAACTCTACAATTTTAATGAAGAGTGGTAAACGCGAATGCAGTCAACACTATGATAAGTGGTTACTGTTACTACCGCCCATGAACATCAGTATCCAATTCCAAACAAAACAAAATCTCCGCATATCATAATATGGAATACATTAACCATTTTAAGTTGTGAGAATTTATGCAAGGAATAACAGACATAGTAACAAAAACACCAAATCTGACACACATACATACAGAGATGTGAACCTTTACTAATCGACCGGAAATACTGTCATACTAATATCTAGCGCGAAGCGATTTGCCGGTTCGGTGGTAATGTATGGCTCTTATATATTAGGACCCATATTTTTTCGCCGACATTTTCTCCTAGTCAATATATTACAATACAATACAATACTCTTTATTTGTAAACAAATTTAAACGATAATAACCATAAAAATAAAAATATGACAACGAGCTTTACAAAAGGCGGCCTTATTTCTTAAGTAGAGACCTCTTCCAGGCAGCCTTTTGGTGGAAGATAAAAGAAAGAAAAGGCAGTGTTGAACAGAGATTAGAATCTTAGCCAACAGGGCGCTCAAAAACGATGAACCGATAATAACTTTGACGTTAATTGTCTTTAAATTTCTCAAAATGAAATAAAATGTTTGAATTGGAAGTAGCAAGGCATCTGTTATCGACTCCATGTGGGATATTTTTATTATGGCATTGCTTACAGATGTCTTTGGATGGCACAGAATACTTACACCCAAATGACTGCAAGCTTATTTCCTACTTCACGTTCATAAAATTCATACTTATGTAATTAAATACCAAAACACTATCAGCAGACGAGTGCCGGATTAAAAAGACCATTGACAAAATAATAAAGTGGACAGTTTTCTAATATCAACGCTCTTTAGTTGCCAGCATCGTATTTTTTGTTCAACACGTCTCCAAAACACATACCTGGGTGGCAACACGTGCAACGATCCTACCACTGATATGTTAATTTTATGGTGGCAGCTTAAAAAGACCGACCGGTTCAGTTTCGAAATGGAACCCAACAACGCAAGTGACATAAAATTACGACCTTCGCGGATACTATGCCGCCTCTAATTAGGAGGAGCGCCAAAACAAGTCGGTTCTACTACAAATGTCAAACATTACGCTTAGAATTGCCGCGTTCAATTAATAAGATGATATTTATATAAAATATAACATCTTTAACTCGGTTGAAGCATGTGTTGTATGCTTTTGACGTCGCAGCATCTAAAATAATGAACGCATTTGAATGCGGCAATTCTGTTTGAAAGTTGAGTTTTTCCTCCTATTAGAATTTGATACTTTTTATTACTTTATCAAAAAAAAGTGTAGAAAAATATTTATTAACCTCCAAGCTATTAATATTTACTTAAGTGTACGTGGATAGAGCCAAAAATAAAATAGTTATTATATTATCTGTGCTTCTATCACTTCTCAATGACAGCGATTTACTATCGGTATATTTATTTATTTCCTTCGACGAACTCATAGTAAATCTGACATATTTCTGAAGTCTACTAATGTAGAGACAAATTAGTGACAAAAAAGACATGAAGGAATGTTTATGAATATTTCTAAACGCATACTGGAATAATGATTGGTCGTTAAGTTTATTACTTACTGGCATAGATTCCAAGTAACCACTTGCAAGCATATTGAGATGAAAAGTTATGCCATCGTAAAAGTAAATTGTAACGCCGAGTGGAATACGATAATCCGCGTAAGCAGAGAACGACATCGTAAATTTTATTTTCTAATGACATCTAGAAACGCTTACTGTAACGTTCGACTGAGGAAGTTATGAAAGTGAATATTTGCATACATTTCATATCACCTGACGTAATAATCTTAGATAGTGTACGAACTGGTTTAGATAGAAGAGATTTGAACACTTACGTTTGAATTCGGCGCGAAGGAGATCCTTAGCACACTTCGATATGTTGCATGCGAAAAGGATTTTTAAACTTAATTTTATTGTATTACGTAGCGGGAAACGAAAGCACGAGGAGGATCACTACAGAATCGGTAAGTAAAGTGAACGCAGGCCGGTGCGTCGTCTCGCGTGCAAGCCGGGAGCGGAGTGCCGGCGTGTGGCGTCGCCTCTTGTAAACAAATCGCGCTGGTGGGGGCCCCGCCAAAAAGCCTGGCCGAATCACTCCGTTCACTTACGTCACACGATACGTAGGTAAACTGCCCACTTGCCATATCTGACTCTCGGCTGCGATGATCCTTCAACGTGTTTCTAGAGCAATAAGCCTATTTACCGGTTTCGGCGGATGCGTGTCACATCAATGTGGACGCTCACTTCTGTTCTGCCTTCATTAGCCTAAATAGGAAATTATTACTTGACACATAGATAACGCAGCGTACCATTTACCTAAGACCTTTTCGTCTTGATCTAATCATAAGCTACAACACATCATTACAAGAGTTCGTTACATATTTAATTATTTCGAAGAATACTTTTAATTTAGCGCCAAATTAACAAATGTGCTAATTTATCATGAAGTCAAAATAAAGTTTGAAAAATGTATTTATTTTCAGACGAATAATTAACCTTCTAAGTAAAAAAAAACTATACCTATTTTACGATTTTAGAAATTCACTTAAAATCTTACAAGATATGATAAACTGGAGCTACATCTTTTGCAAGCTATCAGGAAATATCTTGCTCAAATAAACTTAAAACATCTCAAACAATGTACATTCAGTATATTAAATCCCCGAAGAAAAAATCTATGTATGTATGTCTGACGGCTCTCCAACGGAGAAAATATTTAAATGATTTTTTTTTTATTTGAGAGCCAGTTTCACTGCAGTCATTTTTAGCTATGTTTATTAATTACATCTATTTAACCGATTCAATATTATCAGGAATTTGATTAACACGTTGACTGCGATGCTCATATATTAGATCGGGTCAGCGTTGCGGGGTGCGGGACTAAGTTGGAGCTTATTTTTCTAGACATTAGATGAGCCGACATTTCACTGAAATTTTTTATTTTTTAGCACCCGTGTAGCGTCTACAAAGACATTGTTTCCACTCGCAGTCTTGAAGCGCCAACGTAAACACGGCACTTGTGTTCGCCCGTAACCCATACAGATTTGTACGTACAACACAGGTGTGTACAAGCCGCAGGCGCGTTACGCCACGCAATACACATTAGTGTTGTACGCGGTAGGGAAACTGTTAATATACAGTATATGTATCCATTAATCTTCAACAGGGACGGACGGTAGCCGTCCTCAGGTATATCTGAGGGTGGACGGCGTGCTAAGTGTTCAACATGTCGCCATCATTGTAGGAGGTTGACTCAGAGGTGGGACAGACGAGGCCAGATGCCACTTACGGACTCGCGGAAGTGTGTGAAAACATTCGTGCGTTTCCGCCTCGCGATGGGGCGGTGGAACGCCTGATCAGGATTTCAGGCGAGACCGAACGCCACTAGCGGAGTCGCGGAAGTGTGCGAAATCGTTCTCGGGTCTCAACCTCCCTATAAATCGGCGGAACACCCGTCAGGTTCTGAATCGATTAAAGTTAAATAACCTTCCGTCAGCTTTATGACAGAAGGCAACCGTTCCAAATTTCCCTAACGTCAAAAATAATCAAAGTAACAATGTACACAGCAAGTAACTCCGATCACGCTATATTAATATGGTAACCTTGTCCTAGATGCACCTGAACAACTCCTCAACAACTTACAGCAGATATGTATATCGTATTTTTTCTTATGTGAGAAGCAAACGAGCATGCAAGCCACCTGTTAAGCAGTCGCAGCCCATAGACATCTACGTACAACCACAAACTCGACTGGAATCCTGTCTGAGCTCGAACGTAGATACGTTGTTACTCCTGAGGACTAAGATGGACGCCTCGCTTCAGTGTCGATTATTATTTATTATTATACATTTACGGTCATAAAATCGGTTATAATGAATAGAGTAAAATAACTAGCCAAACAAACAACGACTCGACCAGAATATGACAGCAGAGAAGTTCCAAAAGGGCTGTAAGTTTATGGAGTACTCTATATTTGTGTAGACCAGTGTAGTCAGTAGAAAAAATTCAATTTAAGCGTATCGTACGTATACGTATCGTACGTACACGTATCGCGACCAATATATATTTTTGATTTCGTATTACAATGCATATTTGTTGAATGTAAGTTGCATATATTATATGGCAATACTTGCAATGAAATATAGGATAATTGTTAAAATGAGAACATGATTAATCCCATTTAAAATATATTTTATTAATTCGTAAATACGTCTATACCATACAATATCGTTATTTAGCAAGTATTCTAACAAACAAACCGCTAACAAAATATAAATCGGTTTTACTAACAGTCCCAAATTCCAAAATCGGTGTATTTTTTTCAAATATTTTATTGATCGACTATGAAGGCTTAAACGTATATTTTATAACAAAATATACAAGAGCAACAACAATATTCTAAGTGAAAATGTTTATATTCAGTAGGGCAGGTCACATTGAACTTACGTAAGATATTTGTCTTGAAAATTCACAAAAAACAATGGCGTCACCGGACACATTTGAATATATCAAAATTTTGTTTACCATATCATTGAATTTCACATTTATCTAAACTTATCATATAAAATTTAATAAATGCCTACTAGATACCTGATTTATTCTTTGACCATCTAGGGTTTGTGGAATAAGAGTTTTAGTTAAATTCAAATCTTATAATCGTTGGTGAATTAAATAAATAAAAAAATAGTTCTATAAAAGATCTGAACTTTTAAAGATCAATAACAGATCTTACCTTTTAATAGCCTTGTCCCGTAGCTCTCTACATTTTTACAATTTATTTTGCGGGATTTACATTATGCGACAAAAGGTAATATTTTTATTCGCATAAAGAACAACTCTAAGACTTAACTTTAATAAGGTACGGAATTTCAAAGTCAAATTGTCTGCTTATTGTATACTAAGATGTGTAATATGTGATATACATACTCTATTTATGATCTATTTTACAGTGTATAAAGTATAATTGTATAATAGGTTTACTAGGCAAATAATAATTTTGTATTTTCTTAGTGAAATTAAATGTCATATTGAATGAAACTCTTGTGATTTTACAGAACTAAAGACTCTTCTGATTTCAAAATCATTTTTGAAAGATAATAAACTGCCACCGATTCGTAAACTGTATCATTTTGGATAAGAGCAGGAGAAAGAAACTCCATAGGTATCACGCATATAAACATTTATAAGTTACTAATTACAAACAGGAATAAAATTTAATGCACAAATAACACTCACAATTTTAATAAAATCCGGAAAGGTATATACTTGAAATATGGATTAAATTAGAAAACGGGTCTTAAAGACATAAACAAGGTCTTAAAAACAACTAAATATTTATGATCGAAAAAGACGAAATGGGGCTCCGAGATGAATTTCAAAGACAAAACGATGAAAGTCAAAATATCAACTGCACAGTTGTAATTCAAATGGTCCCAAACATCGTGACGCGAGCTGGATGGACAGCGTTAATATTAATGTAGAATATAAAGCAGCTTGGATTTACTGAAACCGTTTTGTGTAACACTAGCCGCTGTCCCCGACTTTGTTCACAGGCGCTATATTTTTGGAGTCTTTCTTTGGATCCTTTTAACTGTAAATTCTTCTAATATACTCACATCCGTACCATTTAAGTTGTCATAACTTTTTACTTATAGACCGATTGAAATGATATCATCATCATCGGCGAAAGACCCAGCCCCTACGGAAGAAAACAGATCTCAAGAGCGCTATTCTGGTCCCGCGCTACAGGGACACTAAATGTTAAGCAAAGCTTACTGCAATAATAGTGAAAACCGCACTGAAAACGACTAAGTCGTTTCTCAGATTAGCGCGCACAAACACCCAGACAAACAAAATAAATTATAACCTATTTTACTTTCTGAAATCGTAGCTATGTATTAGTGAAAAACGGCTAAAATCTATCAGTAGTTTCAGAGCTTATATTCGGTATAAAGAAACAAGCAAAAATCTTTTCTCTTTAAAATATTGGTATACGCTACTACAATACGACTACAATAGAACAAGGAAAAGTGGATTTTAAAGTTATATTGTCGCGGCTTCATACTTTTACTATGTAACGAATTGTTAAGATAAACGATATTTAATATTTAAAATACGTAGCAATACTTTATTTGAAACATATTGCTTAAAAGGCTTATCTTAATTTAATAGCTATAATAATTATTGACGGTTATTGCTCAGTTTCAATACAATATAGTGCGACAATACATAGCCTTTGTACACGCACTCTGTATTAAATCAAATGTAAATATGTATAATAGTAGTTAAAGAAACGCTGACAAATAAACAAACAAAAAACAAGTCAACAAACGAACGCACGAACGAACAAACAAGAGGACAACGTTAACGTAAATATTTCTTGTGTTTTCGATTCATGGCTTACGTTTACGGTCAAGGCTTGATTTTCGCCGACTTTGGACTAATTCGACAGGTGTCAAGTTTTTCATGTTAAACGGAGACACCAATTTTGGTCTTAATATAAGTAATGTGACGCCGCTGTATTTTAGTCGAAGAGATTTAAACAGATTTAATTTTACACGAAACTTCATCTAATATTATTTTATCGATGAACCCCATTATCTTACCATGGTATATTACTATAGTAAGAAAATCTTTTATGTTCTGCAACAGAAAGTCAACAACTTCAGGAAGAAAACTCAATGAGGGTGCACGCTCATTTGTCAATTCTATTAAATAGTGAACGTAAAAATATTTTCTCATAATCCGCCGTAAAGCATTAGTTGTGTTTTGGTTTGAAAGGTGTGTTTGCCTACACTTTGAAGCGAGGCAACCATCTTAGTCCTCAGGAGTAGCAACGTCTACGTTCGAGCTCAGATAGGATTTCAGTCATGTTTATGGTTGTGCGTGGATAGCTATGGGCTGCGACTACTTAACATCAGGTGGTTTGCATGTACGTTTGCTACTCTTTTCACATATTTTTTTAAAGATTTTCATCATTGTTATCAATATTAGATTAGATGAAACTTCTTGTGAAATTGAATCTGTTTTGATCTCTTCGACTAAAATGCTGCGGCATCACATTGTCACATTAAGGCCAGTGGTCGTTTGCCTGCCATTTGCTACTTTTCCAAAATAAAAGTACCCAACATACACGCGTGGAGACAACGTAACCGTGACCACCTATTGATCATTTATTTACGTAACCACTATCAGTGGCTCCGTTATCAATTAAATGAACGCCGGAACGATAAGCGTCATATTATTGTAGATAGCAACACGTCAAGATAACTAAATATGTAGGGCATTTATCTCACTTTTACTAATATTATTAATGTGTTTTTATCCGTTTACGGTACTACGGTAAAACGAGGTAAAAGAAGCAGTGTAATGTAAAAGTATAGAAAACAGTACAATTGATATAATTTTATTATTTAGTTCTAGTAAAAAAGTATGTTTTGAATTTGATGTATATTGTCAATTCTGTTATTTAAAAAACGTACGAAATCCTAATTCCGTCGAGTTTTATATTATTTAGCCTTAATACATATTCAATTAAATATGTTACACTAAATAGTGATTACGTATATGGTATGTTCGACTTGGTCCTGAAACCTTTGGTCCGTGGGGTCCACGTGTGAAAAAAAATCAAATAATTAGTCCCACGTTTTATCGACACCGCCGGTGGCAAGAGGGCTGGTTCATATCTCGCGCAGAGAATTGCGATTGCTATTCAACGCAGGAATGTACCTAGCGTTCTTGAAACCATACCGCATGGATACGAACGCGCTTTAGATGATTTACGTTACGATTTTATTATAATTAGTTTTAAGATTTTCACTACAGTAAATATGTATTCCTGTTATTAATACATATTTACTCTAGTGAAAATAATATGATAACGATAAATTAGATGTAATTTCGTTAAATAAAATGTCATGAAATCTAGTAGTCGGTTAGTTTTTATTATTGTTAAACACAGATTAGAAACATGACATGAACTTTTAATAATAGACACTTGACCTTATTGTGATAATCTTAGATCGTTATATACAATAATGACTGTAGTTTTTTTGTATATATTTAGTAATGGTACATAGATTAGATATTAAGTTTTCATTAAAACCGTTGAGCAGGAAGAATGTTCTCAGTATGTTTAAAGGTAGTAGAGCCGTTAGAGCTCGTCCGGGGCGGCACCACCGCCACCCTCATAATCCGCCGTGAAACGTTCTTCATGTATTGTGTTTCGGTTGGAGAGGTGTAGTTGCCGGATACACATTATTGGAGGTGAACATCTTAGTCCTCAAGAATAGGAACGCGTCCACGTCCATCCTTAAATAGAACTTCTGTAATATCTGATATAACAGGCTTTGAGTTATTTATAAGAACATTAACATCATTTTGGATTCCGTCACATCAATAAAGTCCAAAATTCTTACAGCTTGATGATAATTGTTAATTTACTTATACTTTAATAACACATTAGTACCTAACTAACAGCATTAGTACCTAAGTATCGTACCTAACTACCTATCAATGTTGTTCATGCCTATAATTGGTGTGCGCACCAGTATTTGTAATTATTTTAAAATGTATATTGTGTATGTATAGTGTGTAACGCTGTTGGCATGTAAAAAAGCAAATAAATAATGAAATAAAACCGTTAATACACAATCGTTAATCTTTGAAAATGCTCTATGGACATTATGCAAAAGCTTCTACGAGGCGGGTTTGATCACTAATTCGTATATCTACTAATACGCATTGGAAAGACCCGTACTGCAGAAGTGGGACCTAAAAAGGGTTGCAGTCAATAGCTGGCCGCTCTCGTTTCGTGGAAGCGTGATTTCGCGAAGTCCGGTCATTTCAATAGTCCCTGATTACGCGTGTCGACGGAAAAGTTGCTCTCGCAAACATTGAAACAGATTGACATTAAATTTATTGTAAATGACGAATTCATCACTTTACTTTCGGTAAAAGCAAAGCAGGGTTGCGATAACCAGCACTTCACGGATGAGGAATTACCTCATCTTCTAACACAAATTCAACCTAATTACCTATTTGCTTCGTTTGTGCTATAGAAGGAGCAAACCAACGTACAGTCCTGATGAACCTGATGATAAGGAGTTCCCACCGCTCATTAATCCAACTCCATATAGGAGATAGCGCTACTTTTATTTGTAATTGATTACTGAGTATTGCTACTCCTGAGCATTACGATAGTTATCTCATACGTTAGCCAATCGATAATCCAACGAAATGCAAGATTTTGACGTTGGATACCAACTTCTTCATAGCTCATGCTACAGGAGACACAAAGGTACAGTACAGTACATTAGGTGATGTGCAGGGTTGTTTGCTTCTCTTTTAACATAAAAATTCGGGGAGAAAGAAATAAATGAGAAGATAAAAGAAACAGAAGTCAATTGAGCTGATTTTTGTAACATAAAAAGGAAAACCAATTGAGATGATTTTTCTTGACATTAATTTTTACGTCCATTCTTTCACCATTGTGATAATCGATGATTTTATGCCACGTAGCAGCCCTACCAATAAGAATATTGGCTCTGATTGGTTGAAGTGATTTTTTGTTACGTTCCGAGAGAGGGCAATTTGCAATGTTAATAATGACAACATAACCTTCTCGAACCGGGGCGCGTGTATTATTGATGATGATGAATGGACCTTCTACAATGATTAGATAATAATCAAAATGTTTAGATACAGCTATTTTTCTAACAAAGTGTCCATTATTTACTACTGGGAAACTGGGTACGGCCGTTTCATAATTAGGTCTACGAGCAATGCATCCATGACCTGAGAAAGGACTTCTGTCCTGTTTGAGGTATATTGGTGTCCACGGGCACAACGACTACTTAACATCAGGTAGCCTGCAAGCTTATTTGCTACTCTTCTCACATAAAAAATAGGAGACTCGTTACTCGTAAGAATTTATCAATCAATATATACTCAGAAATCAATTCCTAAACATAGGTCTGGCCCCAAACACCAAATGCGGTTGTTTTTAGTCTTAGGATGGATAACTGCTAACAAATTGAATAATAGAATAATAATAGATGTTGTAGGCGACACAATACCATGACCCTTTATACTGGCACAAAATAATACATGCATATTTAAACATAGAACATAAAAAGTTAAGTGAAAAAAACAATATCGCATCTGTAAATATTTTGTCATTTCTATATTCTGCGTCTTTTTTTCTACATTAAATGGCACAAGAAAACCGCAAACCGTTGTATATTATTAAAAAAAATACCATAACCGTCAGCGAGTGTTTTGTACGTTACAGGTGTAATACTATTGTGGGATACAAAAATACATTCTCAAATATAATGAATGAAATCCGTGACACACATGTGATTGCATACGACCTATTTTAAATGAATTTGTAATTGTGATAGCTTATCTACATTCGTATTACTCGTGGTCTCTTGCGCAATTAATACATAAACAAATGGACCTCGCGCATGCAAATATACTCAATTGATTTATTACAACAAACACACACTATATGTGAGTGATATTTGCACTAATTAATATTATAAATGCAAAATATACGCGATCTCTTACTGCATCTTGTAAGCCATGAGTCAACAGCTTGCTTTGTAACGTGGTAGCAGTTAGACCAGGGTGTTACCACTGCCACCCACATAATCCGCCCTAAAGTAGTCCTTGTATTTCGGTTTGAGAAGTACGGGTGCCGACTAACGGTGGGAAGGAGGGAGAACTATAGTTCGACCGGGGAGGTACCAAGGCCACCCTCATAATCCGCCGTAAAGCATTATTTGTGTTTTGGTTGGAGAGATGCAGTTGCCAGTTACACTTTGAAGCTAGGCGATCATCTTAGTCCTCACGAGTAGCAACGTATCTACGTTCGAGTGCAGATATGATTTCGGCCGTGTTTGTGGTTGTACGTGAATGTCTATGGGCTGCGACTACTTAACATCAGGTGGTTTGCATGATCGTTTGCTACTCTTGTCGCATAAAAAAACGAGGCAACCATATCTATCAGTCGTCAGGAGTAGCAGGGACAAAGACGACATGAGACTTTAGTCTTGTAGCCGTGTCAGCTACTGGACAATCACACGAGGCACATCTGATGTGATGATATGTATGTTCGAATGAATTTGTATATGCATATTAGAGATTAATTATCACGTATTTTAAACGTAAAATAAAAATCACACGGAAATGCGTGTCTGAGAATTCTGCAAT
Source organism: Phocides pigmalion okeechobee (assembly GCA_018251015.1). Lineage (NCBI taxonomy): Eukaryota > Metazoa > Arthropoda > Insecta > Lepidoptera > Hesperiidae > Phocides > Phocides pigmalion. Next base: position 13,541 of record DWON01000637.1, read on the forward strand.
GGAAAAAAGATTTACTTCATGGCGGATAACGAAAGGCTCTCTCCTCTGTCGTCATTCGCGTCCCAGGTTAAACTAGATTTCTAGCATCTGTCCAACTATTATTATTGTAAGAAAAACCTTTCAAATATACTACCAGATTTCTGTACGCGTGTACAAACACGCACACTAAAGCGCGAACTTGTAATTATATTATCGCCGATTGCAAACAATGTTGCACGCAATTAAGATATTTATTTGGCCCATAATAACATAACCGATATGTGAACTACACATACATATTGTAACCAATAAACAGTGGCTATTTGGTACCTATATACGCATGTAGCTTCAATACTGACGTGATTCAACGATTTCCATACTAATCGAAATAGGGTTCAAAAATTCCCAATAAGATATATAAAATGATAATTATTTTTAGTATGTATTTTATACTATAATATTTTCTCTAAGCGTGTAATGTATATTTATATTGCAGATAAAACTATTAGGCAGTCGGTTTGTCTTTTGAAACATTTGTTATTTTTACGATAAGATATAAATGCGTAAATAAATCTAAATTTTGACGGGAATATAATTTTTTGGTACATATTCTGGTCTGATCTTATTAACATTTTTTAACCCATAAAGTATCAGAATCATCTTGTTTTATATGTAAAGTTACGGTTTGCGTAGTAATTGAAAATAATGAGTTACTCTTTTAAGTTTCATTTGTCCTTGCTACATTTCAAAGGTGGTAGAGCCGTTAGAGCTCGTCCGAGGCGGCACCATCGCCACCCTTATAACCCGCCGTAAAGCAACATGTTCTTCATGTCTTGTGTTTCGGTTGGAGTTGCCTAATACACATTATTGGAGGCGACCATTTTAGTCCTCAAGAGTAGGAACGCATCGGCGTTCATCCGACCACTTAACATCAGGTGCATGCCCGTTTCTTACTCTTTCATACTAAAAAAACATAAAGAAATGCAGAATTTATATTTAGATCTATTTTTAGTATCTGGTCTTACTATAAAATTTCAAAATCATAAAATATCAGAATCATCTTGTTTACATAGTGATTTCAAAGAACGAATTAATCTCTTCAATTTCATTAGTCTCTGCTATAAAAAGAAATGCGGGGGTTACCAGTCATCGTCAGATGGATTACATCGTTTGCTATTTCTACTTTATTAAAAAAATAAGTATATAGAAAAACTTTCAAATACGAACGTCATTTATGTTGCTACATATTGGCGTCCTTGATAGGACTTTGGATCTAACTGGGGTTGATTAGAAATGTCCATGGGCAGTGTAGAGTACGTATATCTCGGTTCGGGTAGATTCGAAAAGATCGACAGAATTAACACTTTCCCTGCGGCTACAACACAGGTGTGTAATGCGCAACGCAACGCGCTTGCGGCTCATACACACCTGTGTTGTGGGGTTCTGTTTACTAGGGCGCTACAAGACTGGGGGCGGACATTACATCTGTATATTCGTAGATGATACACAGATGCCAAAAAATACAATATTTCAGTAAATTGTAGGCGTATCTTCAGTCTAGTCAAATAAGCTCCAATTTAGATCCAGATCCAGATCCAGATCTAATATACACATAGCGCCGCAGTCAAAGTGATAAGGAATATCGGACTCCCTCAAGCGTCGGACAGATGACCGCTAGTAGATCTTCTCTCCTATAATTTGGAGAACACGCTAAGCAGTCTGTCCCTATTGTTACGATTATATTAAACCTGGTAAACCGTTTGGCGGTTTAAATATAAATGACTGACGATTTGGTCACTTCTCCGTATTTCCATCAATCTGTACCGTAGTAACGAATTGGAGTATCATCTAAGCCGCTATATATACCAGTGATGGCTAGAGAACTGTGATTATCCACAGTAGAGAGTATTGCAGCTTCTGACGACAAAAAACACTTAGATTCAGGTGGACTGCTTTTTTTCTATATATTTAAACCTAACGATAAGGCAGACGGTCTGCCTGATGGAAGGAGTCACCGTCGCCTATGGACCATTTTCAATACCAGAGGAATCGCCAATGCATCGCCGGCTTGGAATGAGAGCTTTGAAGAGCCCCAAGTCAGAGCGCTACGGGAATACCTATTATGTTACTTCGATTCTATAATAAAAAAGCGCGTGAATACAGGTTGCATTGGACCAGTCCATAGTAGACAACAGCATAGTGAGAGGAAAGTGAGACTTGTCGCGCGGCCGTCACATGAGGTAACATAACTCGACAATGCACTAGCCACTCACCCGTGTGCACTCACTTTCGTTCGACGCAACGACGAGAGCGCACAGAAATTCGCATTGATCGTCTTTTTTTTTTAATTTTAAGGAACAATGAGCTTGCAATCCTCATTATAGTAATCACTGCTGCCATGGACCATAGGCTGCTATTGCCCTTCTGTAACCTAGTTTGTGTAGAACACCTAAAGTCTATCACAGATGTGTAGACTCCTGGGGCCTAAGATTGTTGTCTCATATGAAAGAGAGCTCATCTCTATGATATCAACTACATCTTTCAACATAGAAATTTAAAGAAAATGGTAAGTTGATAATGATTCAGCGGTCGCAACATACAAGTTAAGAAGAAGATAACTTATACTTATGTAAGAAAATAATTTCTACTTACAAGTTAAATGATTAATATTTGTGATCTTCTTATATACAACGTACGTCAGTAACACAGTGCCCAACATGCACAAGACAAAATAAATGTGGCTCAGCAGAAAAAATCACAAAGGACAGAAGGGCCACAGGAACCGATTACACTTGCATTTCGTGTAAACAAGCTTTGACCAAACCCCGCTCACCTCGACCATCAGAACTAATCCACATTCCGAAAATACCAAACAAAACCAAAATACCTATAGGTTTGGTTACATAGCATATTGTTGACCCAGGTGAATTCTTGGCATTCAGAACACGGAGTGTATTGGGTATATAGATACCAGGTATTTTAAAGTTTCTTTCATAGCCTCTTGTCCAAAATGAAACATCCTATGAAGAATCCACTTAATATATAAATGTTTTGAATTTGATTTTGTGTAAGAATAAGGGTACAAGGAATTTTTAACTGTAATATATAACTTTTGTGTGGTTACCGGATATATATACTGGAGGCGACAATCTTAGTCCTCAAGAGTAGGAATGCATCCCCGTTCATCCTTAAATAGAACTTCTGTTATATTTGAGATTGGACATGGTTGTGCATGGGCTGCAGTGACCACTTAACATCAGGTGGCCTGCATGCCCTTTTCTTACTCTTTCATAATATAAAAAAAACTTTAACAGTATGTACAAAAATTACTACTATCATTAGTACTAAAATTAAAACACATTTAAAATATGTGACATTGCTATCTCCTATGGTATGGTATGTATTAGATATCCTTTATGAACAGAATGTCAGGACATGGAACCCACCAGTTTAAATAATAGAGGACCTGCCTTAAAGGTTGTTACATATTTATTATTTGTGTTACATTCCACAAAATGCATAATATATTAAAAAATATTTTTTTACCTATTAACATTGTATAAATTATTAATTAAAAAAGACTTAAAAATTGCATGCCCGATTTGTGTCAAAAATTTTTCACATTACCAGAAATATCACCATTATTATAACAATTGTAACAGTTATAGCAATAAATAAATAAATAATAATAGTAGACTACTGCTCTACACTGATAACAACCTGCTAAACAAATTCACATTTTTTTGAATAAAATTTTAATTGATTACAAGAATTCACATATAAACATACAACAATGTACAGATAGAAAATGATCATAGTACTTAAAATATTACAAAACAAGGAAAACCTAGCAAGAATGAAAACTTTTGGATTTGGTCCAACAATAATCTTTCTTTGCACAACTTAAATGAATGGATTGTGAAGTACAAACATACTGTATGTTTAGATATTATGATGTATGAGAGCTCATTCACTTGTAAATGTATTCTAGGTAATGTAATTATAGCAATTCAAAATGATTTGAATTAATTACATTTAGTTTCCACAATATTGCTTAATGAATGGATAATTTGATACCTTGAAATACAATGAATAGTTCAAATAACTATAATATTGCAGGCTTCAAGCCATGCAAGCCGCAAAACATTACTTGAAAACACTTTTACGAAATTTACAAACAACTTTTACAGGTTGAAAAGTAATTTACTCGTAATTATGAAAAAATTAAAGGCTGTAGTACAATCAAATAACAGTAAAAAAAAAATTTTGTCTCTTTGCCCCAATGATTTGAAGCTTGGAATATAATTGTGCTATATAAGTTTTTAGTTTAATTTAAATAAAGTTGTAGTAATCATTAGAGAGCATAAGAAATGAGCTCCAAACAAGCAGAACTGTATTTGATCAGAGCATAAATAAAAGCCCCCAAAAAAGTGGGATGCCAACTTCCCGCTATCATGATATTTGATAAAAATACATACCTTCAACAGACGTAGACTCAGTGGAGTGTAGATAATGATCACATTACTTTTACTTTTCATACGTAATTACTATTCGCTATGGACGGATCGCAAAACTTGCGACGATTTATATGCAACCACGGCTAAGACAACACCAACAACACCCAAAAAAACACCACTATAATTAAATTCAAATAAATTTGCTATTTGTTTTAAATTACTACACACCACTTCGTTCAGGGCTGAATTGAAAACTAACTCATTACCGCAACAAGAACTCATCACAATTAACTATAACATTGAATACTAAAAGGAAAAAGTACAATACTAAATATTATTCGCCGTAAACGGCTTTTAAAACAATTTAATTATAAATTTGACCTAAATAAAATATTATCGGCATGTAAACACCTGAGAATGACACAATAATTGATTTGACAGATAAATGAATTGTGTTACCATGTTATTGTTATGTATTTTCAAGTTTCATGGGTGTTTCTTTGTTTTCTTTAACTTAAAACTAAGAATTATATTGACAAAAAATTTCATTTTTTGAAAGATACTTTCTATGTTTGTGTACCTAATTGCTAATAAATTCTATAAACAAAAAAAAATCTTAAAAAAAAATAATGGTTTTTACGATAGCGTACTTTGTGTAAAAGTAATTCTTAAATTGATTCTTTGTAACAAATCAAACGCGCCCTTTCATATTCGTAGTACTCAACGTAGTAAAACACATTAACTAAGATAATAATGTATTTCAATAATGCTAGGAGAGTACATAATAAGTTGAGTTTGTAAGATTTTTACTAGCCACCCCATTTTATATTTTTAATTCTCTTCGAACAAAGGTACATATACAACCTGCCATGCTATAAAATCTTTTCTCACATTAAAAACTAGTGGTAAATAAATCTCGATTATAATATATTGTTAATATTCACGACCCGGTGTATGGGCAACGTCATCCTATCATCAGATATGCTTTTTTTCCTAATTAATACTTAAATTAATATAATCTGTGATAAGTTTCTCATTACTTTTTTGTAATACTAGAATTACCGTTAAGCCACGAATTCAAACATAAACACAAGCACCTATTATAACCTATATAGCAATACGTAAGTTGAAGTTTGAAACATGTTGGTCAAATAGGCGCTTGTCTTTAGATTAGTTACTTACGTTTCATACATAGCGTGATAAGTGAAGTATAGGCAATTTCCCGTTAAAGAAAAGCATTAATATGTCAAAAAATATGTGTCGCTTTATACTTTGAGCGGCAACAGCTAAATCTAAAGGACTGATTACAGATAACATAAAACACAAATTACACAAATAATTTTATTCAAATTAAGACACAGACAAATAAAAATTTTATTACAATTTACAACACAATTACATATTACAGAAAAATAATTGGGTCTACTTACATTATTATAATATAAAAGGAATAATTAATGATCTTTAATTCTATATTTCTTATTTATTAATACCTACCTTTCCAGTTGTTACAACTGGTAACGGATTATATTGGAGATAATCAACAATTGATTGTTTCATTTGTATACTTTTGCACAGCATTATCTTATAATGCGGTTTCAAAGTATTTTTCATGCTCAGAATACAAAACACAATATTACAGTCATAAATACATACATACATAAATGCGTTAAGTTTGGAATTTTGCTTTGTCTATGACAGTACAATTAATTAAATAATTTAGTATTATTCTATAGTCAATGTGGTAAAGCAACTGTTAAGATTTAATTAAACACTTTGTATAAATAGTTTTCAAAGAGTCCCCCGCTGTCAAGTCAATTTATTGAAAGTACTGAATAGAAAACTTAAAATAAGTTGCTCCAAAATTAAACTTTCCCACCTTGACTAAGGACACAGTACTTTTTATATAGATAAAATATGGGAAGGAACTCTTTCACTGTTGCATAGTTTTAGCGCGTCTTTTTGAACATATCTATATAATAAATACATGGTATGGATGTAAAGAAAGATATTTAGGTAAGTTTATGATTACAGCATTGAATTTATTGTGTCATTATATATCCTTCCTCATTTTAGATACTATGTGATGTTAAATAAATAATACATTCAATATTATAACACCATAAATATAAATATAAAATAAACACAATTATGGGTTATGTTATCAATGATCATATTAACGCGTGAAAATTCTCATTACTTGGTTGACGCTTAGGCAAGGTCGAAGTTTTATCATAAACGCGACAAATATGCGCCATATTATTAGAACCAAATGCCATGTCATAAAGTTATAGTCAATTGCAAACTTAGGAATCTATAATACTTGTATGTCAACTTAATTTTAAGTCAGTAATTGATCTAATTATAAAATCGTACATTATTGGGTTATTAAAGCTACATTATAGATATAAGTTTAAAGCACACTGCTTTACTCAGTATTTGGTGTTCACTACGTTTGTACTCCTCAGTAATTTGAGCCAGATCTAAATCTGCATCCAATACTAATACCTGAAAAAGAATTTGTTTATTAAAATTAATCCGAAAACTAAAGTGAGATTTTTAAGTTATTATGATCAAAAATATATGTAGCCAGCTCCCTGAGTTGTCTAGGGCTCTAGGGTTTACAACCTTATTAACACAATTGTTGATCATAACTCAGAACCTTATGGCTTTGACCTGGGTTGACGTATACATAAGTGTTTCTTCAAACAACACAACACAAAAATGTAAAAAATCAGGCAAGATTTCCTTATGGTAAAATCAACTTATCAATCAAATCTCAATCAAATTATTAGCAACTAACCTCCTCCAACAATACACATTGGAGCTACATGGAGTATGCTTTAAGCATTTCCATTATAGAAACTGAAAAGAGGCCTATTCTCAGCAATGGGGTATCATTATGATCATTCCATTACTATTCTACTGCTGGGCATAAATAGCCTCTAATGTATACCTGTACTTATGCAATAAATAACTGATTACTGATTACTAACAGTTTGATATGACTTTACACTCCATTAAAAGCATTAGACATACAGGCTTTCATGCTATGTTCGCCTTTATTGGCAAACCAAGTTGTAATAATTTTTGAATGTGAACATAAAATATTTTTGTTCTTAAAGGTACCACAACCACGTTCCTAATCCTCTGTTAAAGCAATTCTCAGAAGTAGCATTGCATCTATACACGATGTCAGGCATGACTGACGTACTGTTTGAGATTGGAGGTAGATGTCCATGGGCTGCACAGACCATTTAACATCAGATGGCCTGCATGTCCATTTACTAGTTTTACAGAGGTGATTCTTTGTGTAAGACAGTGAGATCTTAACCACTAGGCTTTCATTGTAATATTCAGTCATGCTGGAATATAAAGAGGTTTTACAAAATTCAATACTTACTGGTGCAGGACACTCTGCATGTGTTCTATGAACTAACCAGTCTTCATGTAATTTATGTAGTTCTTCTATATAGGATAATGGAACACACTGTTCCTCTGACCGCGCCCTTTTCTTTATTCGCTCATAAACCACTGATGGAGTTGTTTTTAAATAAACTGTGGGCAAATAAAACAGAGATATGAACAAATTTAAACTGCAGCTCCATACAATTAAACAGCTATAGCATAAGCTTAATTTCAGTTTTATTGCATGAAAGAAAATTTAAGCCAATTTATACACTATAAAAAGTTAAATAATTATAAATCAAATATAATACTTAATTAATAATAATTTACTGGGATGACACAACCTATTAAAAAACTCAAAATTAAACAGGCTACAGAAAACATAGAAATAAATATAAGCACTTAGTAGTAACATAAAACAACATGAACATGTGAATAGTAGTTAACATACTTAGACATGACATGGCTTGAATTAAACATATTTGCAATCCTATACGCAAAACAACAACCAATAACAATAACATGAGATGAACAACTTCAAATATGTATCGAGCAAAATAAGCTAATTAATTTATTAAAATATTTATATCATTCAACAAAAATTGTAAAAAGAAGAGATGATGGCAAAAAATCATACATAATGTACTAAAATCCACTGTATTTATTTTACTGCAATTATAATTGTTATTTGTTGCCTTTGGACCCTTATCACTTAATATCATATCAAATGGACTACATACTTGCTACTTCTATAACCTATTGACTAAACAAATCTGGACAGACTATACGTAAAATCTATGTTACTACATTGATGTAAAGTGCATTGGCACATTGATTCTTATTTCATACTCCAACACCATATAAAATCGACGTTCAAAATTTCGTATACTAACCTATGAGATCAGCTTCAATAGGCAATTGCTTATTCATAAAATGGAACCACTCATCTAGTACTGCAAATTGTGCGGGATGGAGTGTGCCAGCCCGCTTCATGTGCTCCACGAAACAGTAGCGCGCACTGAAGATAGACCGTTCCATCAACTTCACAGGCGTCGTTGTGCGTCGCCGATGCATCTCCATCATCGTTAACGATACATATGCTTGGAAAGCCATAGCCCACTTCGAGGGATCTTTGTACATCAAGTCCTGAAACGACAAACATATCCATGTCAAAACATCACTTAAAATTGTGCAATGTTTACATAATATCCATGTAATATAACTCATTATTTACCAATAGATTCCATCCTCTAAGATTTCGCCACTCTTCCACAGGTTCCGTTAACAAAGTTATATCGTCGAACTGCCGGAAATGTTCCAAAAACGTTGTTTTGCCGCTACCTATATTACCTTCGACGAAAACGGTGAATGGTTTCATATTAGAGGCACTCATTTTGTGAAATAACTTCCCGGCTAGTCCGGCAGCTACAATAAAAAGAGAAACATATATTGACGACGACCCCACAAGACTACAAAATTCCGTTCAACACTATGTGATTTCCCGCCTAAATTGACCCGCTTGATTGTCCAAAAATAAAAAATAACGCGCGAAGATATAACCTGTCAAATAAATGAGTAAATACAAGTACCTTTAAAATAAAATAGTTGAATTTGCCCGGTAAACATTGTTAATTCATGTTATTCTTTCTTTGAAAATGGTATAATGATTTTTATCATTAATAATTACGAAATCTACTCTTTTAATGTTAATTAAATAATCGTGAAATAGGAAATGAAAATAAAATAACATAACAATATTTTGGATACAGATAATACTGACGTCTTGTATATGTTTTAATGTTTGAATAACCAAAGTTACTATTGTACACAGCCAAAATAGCCACTTCATTAACCACAAAAAATCTTCGTACGCTACCTAAGTGTAGCAAATGTAGTATATAAATTACGGAAGAATTTCATTGACGCATTTAATCAAAAAATAATAATTACATTATATTCTAAATGTCGTTCAAGAAGCATGAAGTACCGCGTAGATTAAATTCTCCAATCAGATGAATCCACGAAATCCACTGACAATATTCTGCTATCTTGTCTTGTCGATGCCACTGAAACGAAGCTAAAAAAATGAATTGACGTGTTTGTTTCGAGCGTATTTGTCGTGTATCTAGCGCGGTGTATAATTTTATTTGCTTACCGCTTCAAAACAAAGACAGAATTATAATTTGTATTTTTAGATATAAGTAGCGAAAAATTTACAGAAATGTTTAATTGGTACTGTATAGGTAAGCAAAATTCAAGATATAAAAACATTTTTTATCGTGTAAAGTTATTTCATGGTGTTTTGTTCTTAAGACCGGTGTGCTGATTTTATGATTTTTGCAGGTATTTTGGTATTAGCAGTGGGTTCTCAGGCCTTATACGACTCGTCTTCGGATGTGGTTCAGCTGACTCCGGGTAATTTTGACAGACTAGTCGTAAATGGTGATGAGGTATGGATTGTAGAATTCTTCGCACCATGGTGTGGTCACTGTAAAAACCTCGTCCCAGAATATAAGAAAGCAGCAAGAGCTTTAAAAGTAAGTGGTACTTGAATTTTAATAATGTATACAGTTAAATCCTGCCAAATATTCCATTTCCTTCAAAATCAAAATGTTGGGAATGTCGCTAGTCTCACACCTGTAGCGGTTCACACACCTGTCTGGCAGCCACCATGTAGCGCCTACAACTGCATAGCCGCTGCTTCCGCCCGCAATCTTGTAATGCCTACGAAAACAGCACCTATATTCGGCCAAAATCAGTACAAATTTGTAGGAACAGAACTGCCGTGTACAAGCCGCATTCGCAAAGTAAAACACAGCAGTTATATTTCCCTCAATTAAACTTTTAACTTATTTATGTGCGAGCGTTATCCTAACTACGTTTTTAAATTAGCATGCATCAACAATATATTGAAAATCAAATATGAATTATGTTAAAATTACTGAATGCAATCAAATTGAAATATACAACAATTTTCTGATTAATTACATTTACATAGTATTAGGTATCTACTGTCATGCAAAATTATCATGAATTTTTAATTTATGACTTAATTAAATTTTAAGAATTCCATCCGCACATAATTCTATCTCTTTCTAACTGTCACTCATAACTACATTATATGTAATGACTGCAGAAATGAACTTTTACCAAGATCTATTTAACTCTTAGTTGACATATTAACAGCTTCAAATATCTAATGCTAGTTGTCATGGAACCTGCAAACAGAATAAAACCTATAAAACATATTTGCTAATAATTTAATACCACTATAATTGAGTGTCCTTTAACACTGACTGCAGTGCTTATATTTGCTTCAAGTCAGTTACTGGCGGCAGCACTAAACTGAAGCCGTTAGATTAGATCTAGATTGAAAATGCGACAATTCACACATTTATTGTTTGGTGGCATCTTTTGAACATCTACAAACATACGGTCACTGCATCCACCTGCAATCCAGCAACACCGATGTAAATACAGCCCTTATGTTTGGCCCTTTGTATCAAAGGTGAAAGAACTATAGTTCGACTGTGTAGGTACCACCGCTGCCCTCATAATTTGGCATAAAGCATTACTTGTGTTTCGGTTGGAGAGGTGCGATTGTCAGCTACACTTTGAACCGAGGAATCATCTTAGTCCTTAGGAGTAGCAACTCACCTGCATATGTTCAAACTCAGATAAAAAAAAAGTATAAAAAAAATAACAGTTAGGATTGCAAGTGATTGATCTAAACCAGATTATTGTTAAGGCTATTAGACAGAATGAAAAGACAAGGGGTTTTTAAATATTTTTATATTCCATTTCATTTATACATAATTTGTTTTTAGGGCATAGCGAAAGTTGGTGCAGTAGATGCAGATGAACACAAAGAGTTTGCCCAGAAGTATGGTGTCTCTGGTTTCCCTACAATCAAGATATTTACCGGCAGCAAACACACTCCATACCAGGGTCAGAGGACTGCAGAGGCCTTTGTTGATGCAGCTATCAAGGCTGCCAAGGATAAAGCATACAGCAACCTTGGAAAGAAGGCCAGTGGATCATCTGATAAGGTAAAGATGTTAAAAAGGCTTGAGTCTGTATTAAAGAACGTTGTTTGAATTACATGAAAATTATCCAATGACATAATATTTAGATATAAAAGGGACATCTATAAGTCGAAGGTTGAATATATTATACATGTAAATAAAGAATGTAGAACAATAGGTTGACTGGGGAACTGCCATTGCTGCCATAGTCAGCTAAAAAGCAACTCTGGTGTTTCAATTGGAAAGGTTTTCCTGGTTACACTTAGAAGAAAGGTGATAATCTCATACCTCAATGTACAACCTCAGATAGGACTTTATTCCTGTTTGAAGTTGTGTGTGGCCTGCATGGTCTTTTGATTCTCTCATAAAATATATACTCTACATAATTTACTTAGAAATGTTAAGTCATCTAAGTTTTTATTAAGTTATTGTGTATTTTATATATTTACTTTTGATATATATTTTTTGGGTTTGTAATATTTTATACCAGTCTTTTACATAACACCATAGTACTTTACCAGAACTAAGTTTATTTGTCTTACACTTGTCATATATTCATGTTTTTAATGTGATTATAGCAACATAGTTTAAAATAGTTACTAATAAAATAAATACTTTTATTAGAAAAACAGAGTTTATGGTCATATAATTCCATGGAAACGAATTCAAAGAACGCAAGCTTTAAAACAAATAATTGCACCGCTCACTGCGTCTCTTAATAAAGAAAAGTTTGAGGCATTGAAGAAGCATCTCTTCCGTAGAAGATTTTCCGATAACAACCCTCCAAAGATCATTAAATTGCAGCGCGTCACATTAAAGAAATTAAAAACCATTCCAAATTTATAGATTTATTATTTTACTATGTTATAGCTATATTTTTCAACTGTTTTCCAAGAGCATAAATAATATACACATGTAATATGTTAACTTCTGGTACGACCAAATTGACATAAGACGCAATTGCCTTTCATAGAATTTTGTTTATAATATCAATCTATAATACAAATGAATACAATTTAAGTATTTTTTACTTATTATAGCTGCTATCTTTTAAACTCAAGTTAATTTGATGAATTACCTGATGTCAAATAAGAATATATTCAATATATTATAATGTACATATATGAAGTTATTTGTTAAAACTGCTAAACCAATTTGGAAGATATTTTCTTGTAAAGATGAAGTACATTTTAGTTGAAATTGTTGTGTAAAAATATGTGCATTTACATATGTCATTCAAACCAGGTCATTCAACTATCCTACCTTTATTAATATAATTACATAACTATTCATATTTAGTTTGGGAACACCATACATTATGACACTGATTAATTTATCAAGGCATGAAGAAGGGGCGTTGACCCTTATCTTATCTAATCTTGTTCATTATGAAGCATATCAAGCTAGGCTTTATTATCCAAATCTATTACAGCATCACTAAGAACAAACCTTAATATATATTTTTATGTTCATGAAAATTCTAGGGATTTGTGTGTCACAAATTTTCTGTGATTATTTAGGTATGTATAAGCATGGAGATTATTAAGGCATGTAACTAAGCGATTTAAAATTCATTAATTCAGCCTCTCCGAATAGGTTCTTAACTCATTCAATCAGCATGTTATCATTACGTTAAAGTCGTTAAACTTTGAACGTGAATTTCAAAATTTCTGACAGTCCGAAAATCAATACCTACTGATCGGGAATTTTCACTAATTTCCACTGAAGCTGTCGTGTGTTCTATCCTCCATATCAATCGAACGAATCAAACGAAACAATATTTTTTTCCTCCAAGAAGCAAGACCGACAGTTATAATATTTCAAGGAATTTAACACCAACTCTCCTTGACTTAGTCGTGATAGTTGCGACCGCGTGCGCCTACGCATCAATTCTCACTTTTCTAGATAATTCTCTACACATATGATTGGGACACGTCAGTGTTTAACGAGGACATATTATTATGACTGACCTTTTACAAACCTTGAAAGCACCCACATGGACTTGGTTTTAGGTTTAAAATGGCACTTGAATTAAATTTCAATATAGGCTTGCTTGCTAAATATTAAAGTTTTTAAGAGAGCCTATTATAAATATTTATATTTCATATTGGATACTAGTTACTTCTAATCAAGAATTAATTAATGAAATGCCTTTCCTACAATTCTATTTTTATTTTATTGTATCAGCAATCCTTACACTTATATTTAATGGGAAAAAAAAAAACAATTCCAAAATATATAATTATGTTATATATTATTTACATAATACGGAAAGAATTAAATCTTTATTGTTTTATTAATAGCAGAATTGTTTACATGTTGAAGTATTAAAAAAATATAACATAACAGAATTAAATAACTATTTTCTATATTTTAATAACAATTTTCTATAGTAAATCCTGAAGAATACAGATCTAGACATTTAACAAAATTGATTTTACAAATATTATCAAATGAAAGATGTGCGTGTATATGTTCTTAGAAGATTCTTAAACTATAGTTTATAACACAATGTAAACTGTTGGCATATATGCTATGCTATGTGAAATCACTTTACAGTAGGTTTATTACATACACTTATACATAAATACTGTTAATATGGACAATGTACATACATTTAACATACTTTCTTATGAAAATCGTCCTTAAGCTACTTGTAATATATAACATTTGAATTTTTAAACACAATTTAGTTATACATATACATATTCGTCGTCTATGTGTTTGGCTAGCTGGGAATTGAACCTGAAACCTGAAAATCATAATGAATGATCAATAGACTTTTCAGTCTTTAGTGCCATTCAACATGGTATCTATTTTATCGGGAATGGTAAAAAATTCAATAGTAATTTAAATTTCATTTTGTTACAGTCTGACGTAATCACACTGACAGATGAGAACTTCAAGGAGCTGGTGCTGGACAGCGAGGATATGTGGCTAGTGGAGTTCTACGCACCATGGTGCGGCCACTGCAAGAACCTCGAGCCTCACTGGGCCAAGGCTGCCACTGAACTGAAAGGCAAGGTGTGTATCATCATCAATCTGTTAGTGTCCCTGTACTCATCAGTAGTCTCTTCTCAGAATGAGAACGGTTAGGATATAGCCTGCCAAGTCTGTTTCCAAGTGAAGAATAGTATAATTTACATGACCTCGAGAATATTAAGAACAACTCACCAATGTAGGTGCCCACACGATTTTCTTGCACTGTTTAGCAAATCATATGTTATTTTTAGTATAACTATAGAATGTATGTTAATGCAGGGACACTTACCCAAGATCTTTTACTGAGATACTTTTGGTTACCGGATACACATTATGTGAGGCGACCATCTTAATCCTCAAGAGTAAGAACGCATCCGCGTCCATCCTTAAATAGAACTTCTATTCTATTTGTGGATGTGGTTGTCCATGGGCTGCAGGTATTACTTAACATCAGGTGGTCTGCATGCCCGTTTCTTACTATTTCATTAGAAAAAAAAACCTACCTGAGTTCAATCATAGGTGCTTAGCTAACCCTGAAGACTAAATCTGAATGCGCTATCTTAATGCATCTATCTAATAACATCCATCAAACTAGAACTTGGCTGCATTTAACCCTACTGTTATAAATATGAAATATATACATACACATACTAAATACATACCACACATATTATTCGATATATTTAATGTAAAACTGACTTTTTCATTCTTTCACTGATTGCCTTATTTCGAAAATTATAATTTTTTGTATTACAAGAATGTCATAACCATCACGATTTATTAAATATACTTGTTCAATTTAAAATTATTTATTACAGTGGACACTTAGAATATATTCAAATCTCCACCCATGTTTTGTTAATTATTAGGGTTAAAGGAATCTAATGTAATAATTGATTCTAAATAATATTATCGTGGAATTTATAGATGAATGAATTATTTATCTTCAATCGTGAGTACCCGATATGTAGTAAAAAATATCTAATATAATTACTTAATATGTAAGTTCATAGTACCTATATTTACTTCTGATAACATTTTTCATCATATAATTATGTGTTATCTCTCCTTTTAAATATATAAATTTCTTTAAAAAGTCAAATAATAAACTGATAATTCTTTTACCTTGTATCAAAAATCAAATTATCTGTCTCCAGGTGAAACTAGGAGCATTGGACGCCACTGTCCACCAAGTGATGGCCTCGCGCTACCAGGTGCAGGGTTACCCCACCATCAAGCTGTTCACGTCGGGCAAGAAGACCAGTGACTCCGTCGAGGACTATAACGGCGGCCGCACGTCCAGCGACATCGTTACTTGGGCTTTGGAGAAACTGGCTGAGAATGTACCGGCACCAGAAATTATTCAGGTAATGATAATTTATCGAATATTTTAGGTGTCAATCCGCCTCTATGGGCAAACAAATGTTATTTCTTATTATTAATTTAAAAATATCAAGTTGACATTAAAGGTGACAAAAATTCATGGAACGATAAATGAACAGTTTAAGCGTCAAGTAAATTGTTTGGGTAATGAGAATCAAATAATAAGATATTCTAGGTGTCAAGCGAATTGCACTGGTAATGACAATACTTGACATCAAGAAAATGAACATAGCACAAATACTCATATGCCCAGACACAAAAAAGACTCACCTTTTAATTTTCAAGTCACTGGTAAGGCGTCCATATATATTATTCAGACCTTCAGACATAATTAAGGTAGAATAAATTCTTCAAGGTTAGTCCAACTTAATATTCAATTTAAAATATATTCCTTACATTACCAGCAAATTTAAATTAAAATGGTAATTTAGTAACTTTATTTAAAGTAAATTTTACTAAATCTTTTTTTAATAGATGCACAAATGATATGTATAGGTAACAATAATTAATTTAAATTTAACTTTTATTTGTATTTCCCTATAATTATGGCCTGTGTTCATTTCGATGTTTGCGTGGTAATGTCTTTATTTGTTGTTGTGCAACGAATGTGCAACCGCTATGATAACATGTTTTATATTATTGTTTTGCGAAACTTATATCGATAAACATACGGCGTGTTATAAAAACATACGTATGGCGTGATTTCATGCATTCAATTCTTGAACGATTGTATTAATGTTACTATTGTACAATTCTATGCCTGTAAGAATAAAATTGTACTGACATCTGATTTCTTACGTTTATTTGCGCACATCACACATTTTTTTTTATATATATGAGTAGAGTAGCAACCGAGCATGCAAACCGCCTGATGTTAAGTAGTCGCAGCCCATAGACATCCACGTACAACGACAAATACGAACGAAATT
>DWON01000638.1:0-30701 GCA_018251015.1 Phocides pigmalion okeechobee
GTTGCCGGATACACATTATTGGAGGCGAACATCTTAGTCCTCAAGAGTAGGAACGCATCCGCGTCCATCCTTAAATAAATAGAACTGTTCCATTTGAGATTGGACGTGGTTGTCCATGGGCTGCGATGACCACTTAACATCAGGTGGCGTGCATGCCCGTTTCTTACTCTTACACAATAAAAAAAATGAAATAAAAAAAAACGGAATATTAACATTTCACTTATGGACTATAGAATATACAATTTAAAAATCGCAATTAAATGATTCTTAGTTTCGCAACCACGACTTGTGGTGCATAGTGACTCTACGAATGTTACACGCTTAAGGTTTTGGATTCGATATCTAGTGAAGTCAAAAATTCATATCTGCTCCTGGGTGTTTATGTACTCGTTTTTGTACGCGTTCATTGTATCTACGATACAGGGACAAGGGAAATGTGAGTGTAGAAAGTGTAACATCCACTAAAACCCCTAGGTTGTCATAAAAAGAAATACTGCTCGAATATTGTAAAATTAATACTAATAAAAAATTTACTTATAAATTTATTTTTATTTGCATTAAAACAATATATGTTTTACAGATATGAGCCAATTTGGACTAAGTTCGAGCAACTCGCACTGGGGCTACGGCGGCGCCGGCGCCTACCCCGCGTACTTGCCCTCGTGCGCTGCCCCTGCAGCCTCGCAATTCAACCCGCCCGCCCTTGGCTTCACAGGCACTGTACCAGACCAGACCGCTACACAGGACTTCGGAAATAACACAGGTATTTCACCAATACATTCACATACCAGTGAATTATTATTCAACCATATTAGTGTTCAGTATTCGTTTTAATAAGTAAGTTATATACAGTTATTATAACTCAAAATAAAATTGTATTTCTCAATTCTAATTAAAACTAAACGCCAATACAAAATTTTAATACAAACTACTATAAAACATCCGTTAAAAAAATAAGTTGTTAAGGAGAATTGTTGTATGATTTGGTGTCTAGTTGTATGTAACTTGCTGTTCGCCAAATTTAGGGATTTACCGTTATAGGCCAAGTAATATCTCAACCTCTATATCTTTCCTGTTAGATTCCTGTTAGATTAATATTTTCGAAACTCAACTTACAATATCAATGAAAAGATATAGCAACAACTTGGAGTTTCATTAATATCAATGCAAGCATAATAAAGAAAATCAGATCATAACAAAGGAGTTATGCGCGAACGTAGGTAAAAAGCAGAAATGTTGCATACAAAAGAATTGAATACCTTCTTTTTTGAGGTCACTCAATAAAATATTGAAGTCTCACCGTTTCTATGGCAAATACATTGTAGTTCACACCGCCCACCCTCGATTTCATTCAGGTGAGCACGATAAGCAAATCTTTATTAGTAACAGCGTAGGTAACCCTCTAAAAATTACTCTTAAAGTATGTTCTATATTCCAAATACATTGTATTAGTACTTGAGTATTTAAATATGACTGGTTATCTCTGTAGTGTTTTTTTTTAATTTATCCACGAATATATTTTGTGAAGAAAATGACTTATTTTCTTGCTAGATTTTTATAGATTTAAGACTCGTAAAATATAATATTAAATGAAAAACAATTAGGTACAAAAAACTTTCTAAATCACAACCAATAAATAGGTAACAAAATAAAGTACAGATCAACACTGCCGAAGTTTTCTTAGTTGCAAGGAAAATAAGTGCTAAATGGAGAGAACACGTGCCACTTTCCTACAACACTTGCCACTAATTTTCCTACCATCCAGGGTTGACTGGCAGAGATTGCCATCAGGCATTAAGCTTGCCCTATTGTATCTATATTTTATAGAGATGCAATAAATAAATAAATAAACACGTGGTCCAGTGACCCTCAGTGAGCCTAAGATTGTGGGTTCGATTGCCACCCAAAATATACAATATACTCGTATATGAACGTTTAACAATTGTCTATTTACTATAATTCAAACGCGGTCTAGTTCGAGATTTAATATTATTTGAACCCTCGTTTATCACAGTCGCGGAGGTCAATTAACTCCCTTTCGATTTTAAGAAATATCATAACAAAATCTTACATTATCTCTCTTGATTTTCAATATGTTATTTCTTTCTTTGTTTCAAGAATAAAGTAGTATCATCATATTAATATATTTTATTTAGTAGCAATGCAATACAACATAAAAAAAGCCATTTAGACAGTAAATAAAGATAGGAACGTGACGAGGAACTAAAAGACGAGGAAGCGTTTAATAATTAATCAATATATTAATAACAATATAAATGATTGCGCTCAGCTCAAAAATAATACAGAAACAGTAAGCAATATAGCTACTTATAAATGAAATTAAACTAGGGAAGTCCACACTATTCTCTTGCAATTTCACGTCACGTATTTCGACGAACTCGTCGATGATAGCTCTGCTGATAATTCTGCGATCGCAATTAACGGATTGTTTTGTGGATGTAGTATTAGTTCCTCGTCACGAATAACACTCGCAGGTATCTTCTTTTTGATTAAAAAGCAACAAACCTAATTAACTTTTAATTAAGGCTCATATGCGATATGAAACAAAGGTTCAGTATTACAAACAGATATCTATTCGTTGCTTGTAGTTATTTGCATTGGTTTTAAAATTTAAACAGCGGCTTTTTTAAATACCTAATTTTATTTTAACTTTGCTACATTACTCAAGATTGAGATTAAGGGAACGGTTTGATGTTTATCATTACCTAATCTGGCTATTACGGCTACTCGGTAGTTAAAGACTATAACTCAAATGTCCGAAGTGAAATTAAATGTACCAACATGGTTTACGACTGACATCCTCCTTAAAATCATACGGGCAGCGTTACGGACGACACGCCGCGCCCGCCGGCCGTCGGCCGCCGCGGACATTAAACCGACTCTCATTATAATTTACAACGGCTCGGTCCGATCCAGCCGATGAATTTATTGCCGATGCGTGCTCGAACACGACACGAAAAATATAGCACCATATTGAAACTACACGAACGTCAAACAGATATATCAATCCGGCGAAGAATTAGGAACATTTGTTACTCTTGTTACAGTTCTTCCGGATACGACTGGCGTCGACCTGGATCAGCAGCTGTCGGGCCTGGTCGGGTCATCGCCCTCCCATCACGGCACGCTCCTGCCTCGGTACAACAACAATGCCGACTACAGCCTCTCAACAGGACCGCGATCTTTAAGCGACAATAGCTCGCAACCAGAATCGCCCGTGCAAGACGACTTGTTAACGTCAAACTCGACAACAAACGTTGGACACAACCATTCGAACAGTTCAAACTTTCCTTCACTGATGGGCTCCCAAAACTCGTCGTACGGTAGCAGTAACTGCAATAATTCACTGTACCCGGTCCTGCCAGCGAGTTTGCTCTACAGTCAGTTGTATACAGCAGCGAACCAAACTCATAACTTTCATCCGCTACATTCAAACTCCATACATTCAACTCAAAACCATCACAACGAGTTGCAAACGATGATGGATCAGATTTCGTCGACGACAAACAATCACCGACAACACGGGAACCACGGGCAGGGGGATTTATTATTAAGTAGTGGAAACTCGTGTGCGGCGGCTGCGGCAAGGGGGGAAGATGGCAGGGTAAACAGCCTTGGACAGCGAGGCAACCCGCAACCTGATAGCAACACGGTGTGGCGTCCTTATTAAAACGACGCCCCTAAAGTGAAGTACTTGAAGACTGTCTACATAGTATATTGTAACTTAATTTGTGACGATACCTCACTCCTAGTCTATTGTGAAGATTTTCATCTTTTTCATTTTCTTTTTTTTCGTAGGAGATAATCACAACAAGAAATCATATAAGTTTATTGTTTTTTAAATAATATGAACGGAGATTAGATATAGTGCAACGAAATAGATATTGTAATTATATGTATAAAATATAGAGTAGGTATTTGTTTCGTAATAAATATGAATCACTAAATAAGAAATTCATAAAATTCGCTCCCGTCCTATCATTATACGATATTCATTTTACACTTAAGAAACTAAAACTTATTATTTGATATTTTTTATAACACTTTAAACAAATAACAAAAGAAGAGAGAACGTCTGGAAGTCAAGCGTTTAAATTTAAAACCCTAGAATTCTGGAAACCCACAGAAAAGTGTAAGATACCACCGTGACAGCTATTTCTCTAATCCGCCAGTAGTGCACATTCTATTGACTCCGTACGTAAAAATATAATAAAATAAGGATAAAAAACTTCTCCGGGGTAACAATGATCTGAAAAAGATTTCAAAATTTTCTGGTTCAGTTAATTTGGATATGTTTAAACAACTTCTTAATTAAATTTATGTAAAGCTTTACATTTCCTAATAAATTCGTATAGGGAAAAATGTAAATAAATGTGAATAGGTTGTTGTAAATGCATCTTGTAAAGTGCAATAGTTGTGCAATTATGACGTTGAGTAGGTGTATACAGATCTAGAGTAAGATTATCTGTTGAATATGTGAACTCTGTCCAGTTGTAGATATTTATAGATACCTAAGGACTATAGAAAATTACTTCGATTTCATTTTGTGCTTTTGTGGTTTTATTTATATTCTTCATAATTTTTGACTACTAACGACTAATTTTGTGAAAACTCAAAAACTTTAAAAATATATGTTGTATGATATTTTTGTGAAAATATTGTTAAACGGTACTATGGAAAATTACAGGTAACTTAATAATTTATTAATAAAAATTAAATATTGCAAAACTCAAATTAGCTACAATGACGACAAAATATTTATAGACTCATCTATAATTTACCACCTTTGCTTCAAATCTGTTAATTATCTACATCATTCTGTTATTAGTACGCAGCGATCTATAATAACTTTAGAGTAAATATGAGGAATCCAAAGTAAACCGTTTTGATTTAAACTTAAGTACCTAAAACAAATAAATTATGCCAAAGATATGTATAATTATTAAATTACGAATTGTTTTATTACATTTACTGTTTTGTGCAATATTGTTTTAGTATTAAAGTTACATTATGTTCTAAAGCAATTTATTCAACTTGCATAGCAATTTATTTATGTTTGTCATTTTCTATTTCTGTTGACTACGAGTAGCGGAATTCATTTTATATAAATAAATTCTAAATAAATTCCTCCTGTTGTTTTCTGTTCTTATCCCACCTCTTATTTGACAGTAAATTAATGAGATAACAAACGACACTGAATGACAACGGAGAGTAATGACAAAAAGGCGACAACATACCATACATAATTATGAAAAAAATGCTACTACTTATTATAATTATTTATTTAATACACAGAACTACGTATATACGTACGTGTATACATACGTACGTACGTACGTTCTATACGTTGTATATTTTATGTTTTTATGTCTCGCTAGCGTTAAACTTCATTAACATTAATACGTAATATGAAAAGAATTACTTACAATGAAATATTATGTACATATCTTTCGAATACAATATATGAAAGGAATAAAACACATTTATGCAATTCAACTCATTATTACTTAATGACAGTCAATAAGTACTCTTGCTAGGTGGCTAAAAGTGGGAGAGCCATAGTTCAAACGGGGAGGTACCACTGCTGCCCTCATAATCCGCCATAAAGAATTACTTGTGTTTCGGTTAGAGAGGTGCGGTTTCCAGCTACACTTTGAAGCCAGGCGACCATCTTAATCCTCAGGAGTAGCAACGTATCTACGTTCGAGTTCAGATAGGATTTCGGTCGAGTTTATGGTTGTACGGGGATGTGTATGGACTGCCACTACTTAACATAAGGTGAATTGCATGTTCGTCTGCTACTCTTCTCACATTAAAAAAATAGGCAACCAATATGTAACAATACGTATACCATTTACGGTATTTACCAGTAATAAAACTTTTCGTTTAGCGTAAATATTTTTTACAAAAAGGATTACGTAACTTATTTGCTGCGCCATCCGCCGCAAGTTCACTACACAACCGTTTTAATGAGCTCTTTACTGCGTCACAGCGGCGCGTAACATTTGCATATCACCTGTCGCTTATTAACGAGAGGGTTACAGCTAACAGAAAATTCGTACTTTAAAGTTTTATTATACAAAAACACGCCCGCTATCTATATAGGTTACAGAGTTTCGTGTACAGATGTGATCGAACTGCCGAATACTCCTGATTTTTTCAATTCTTCTCTTAATTTCAATCATGATATCTAAATAGGATAAGAGTCACAATTAAACTCTCTACGGAGTAAATATAATGCTTCACTGGAAGTGCGAAGTCGTATTACAAATTCTTTTGTACGAATTTTATCGCCTTTATGACAATTACACGATAAACAATTAACTGCCATTTTAAGTAATTGAAAATTCATTGAGAATATTTCAATCGAAGTGTGAGCTCTTTCGTAGAACAAAAATTGTATTAATTTTAAGAAAATTATACAACTTTGGTATTATTTATACAGCATAAGTGCCAATTATACAAATAAGGTTTTAACGTATATGTTGGCGAAAAAATCCATTTTACATAAGTTTAACAGCACGCAACATTTGCAATTGCAAAGGAAATAAAAGAGAATAAGCAATTAAAAACAATACAAGACTAGAATCCTAAATATTTAAATATCCAATAAAAAAATCCTAGTTGAAATACGTGAAAAGTAAAAGGACTGCTGTAAGTATATTTGTTAGCGAACTACAACAGCCTTCATATGAAAACACAATAGCGCTAATCCATGATTATGAGAAATATATATGGTAGTTGTAACGCCTCGCTTCAAAGTGTAGTCGGGAACCGCACCTCTTCAACCGAAACACTAGTAATGCTTAACGGATAACGAGATCAGCGGTGGTACCTCGCGCAGTCGAACTATAGTTCTCCTAACTTTGAAATTACATACAAAAGTTTTAAAATACATCACGAGTGCCAGTTATACAATAGAGGTTTTAACGGTAGTGTTGGGGTCAAGGACTATTTACACAAATTTAGTAGAAACAAGGGTTTTAATGTGTTCAATACTGCCTCCCATTGGCACGTAACGTTTGGATATCACCTGTCGCTAACTGTAATTGCAATGCATTTAACAGCGTAAAAGTATGCATGAATATTAACTACACTAAAAGCGTGTAAGTATATAGCGGTGGTCAATAATGTTCTTGTATAATATCATAAAGATTATTATGTGAGAAGAGTAGCAAACGAACATGCAAACCACCTGATGGTAAGTATTCGCAGCCCATAGACATCCATGTACAATCACAAACATGACTGAAGTCCTATCCGCTCGAACATAGATGGGTTGCTACTCCTGAGGATTAAGATGGACGCCTCGATTCAAAGTGTAGCCGAAAACCGCACCTCTCCAACTGAAACACAAGTAATGCTTTACGGTGGATTATGAGGGCGACGGTGGTACTTCCCCGGTCGAACTATAGTTATCCCACCTGTAAGTGTACATAAACTAAAAGTAAGTATCTTATTCAAAAAGCATTTTTAACTTAATGAAAATAGCGATCAAGCATATAGCCTACTTGGTGTTAAGCGATCGCTGCCTTTGTAATGAACAGAGTGTAGACAAGGCTCCTGCATCAGGATGATCATAGATATGTTACTATTTCTGAATACTAAGATAAGTCGTAAAAGTTGTGCTTTTAATCAAATGGTATCAGCCTTACACCGTTTGTTATAAGAAAATAATAGCTTAATGAGTGTTTCCGCAAGCCAACGACAAAAGCTTTACGACGTTGCTTCTCTTATTTTGCCGCTCTTATGGTAGCTATTTTCTTTTCATATGGAACCAATGTAAAAACAAATAAAAACGAGTTTTTCAAATCGGTTAATAAAGGACAAAGTTCCGCGGCAACAACCATAAAAATACCATCTTTTTTAAGATTAAAAATACAACAATCTTTTTTTAAGGTTTCAAATCGATTAACTTATTTATGTATTGTGCTCTTGCATTGAGTGAAATGATATGGAGAGCTTCAGCAAACAAAATCCTGAAATAAATTACGCACCCTCATTAATTTCGGGAATGCGATACGATGGACACATATACTGGTGGTAGGTTTACCAAACGGTTGGCTGCAAAACCTATTTATGTTTCATTGCTGTACATGGACACAGCTGGGAAGAACTAAGGTGTATACCATAACGCTTCTTAAATGGTAATTGTTGAAAAGTTTATTTCCTTCATTTTGCAATTTGAGAAACTAATTTGTGTTTTATGCGAGAAGAGTAACAAATAAATACGAAGGCCACCTAATGTTACGTAGACACAGCAATCCATGGGCATACATACAAACTCAAATAGAACGAAATCTCTATCTGAGCTCGTATGTAATGGTACTACTCCTGAGGTATAACTAAAATGGTCGTTTCGCTCCCAAGTGTACCGACTATAAGCGTTATTACTACCGAAATATAACCTTTGTTAAGTTACCATGACATGTTATGGCATGAGGTCGATGGTGATAACACCCTGTTCAAATTATATATATACCATCTAGTGTAAACGGTTAAGTAAAAGACAAAATGAAGGCAAGTCAAAAAACAAAAATCAGTGAATAATTTCAAAGTACGTAAACGACGGGTGTAATAACCATCGATCGCGAACACTGCACGTAATCAAATATCAGTACAGTAAACAATAAAGGCGATTAATCTAATACATTTTAATTACTGTTTATATTACTTTCTATGCGTAACGAAGTGCCCAAAACACATTACTTGTATGTAGATGGCAAAAGGCCTACTATTGAATAAAAAAAATGTTACGTATTTTACGCCTTGATTGTTGAATGTAATTTGAAATTTTTGCATGCCTTGACAGGTACAACTTGGAGAACCTACATACCTTTATAACCTACATCATATCATGTACCTACCCATGTTCTAGCAAAATAAAAATAATAATTTGAAAAGATACTAGACTAGAGAGAGTTAAGCAATATCGGGCATAGTCGAAAGAGGGATGGGTTACCTTTAATGACAAACTCTCATGCTGCTTTACTTTAGATTGAATGCTATTGTGAGGCAGATTTACTTTTCTTCTTCAGTCCTCAGGAGTAACAACATTTTTATCATGTACTGCTAAATCTAGCTTTTCTTGGAGTTTGGTATCAGATTTTCATATACTGCCCTTAATATTAGGTAACCGGCATACTTGTCTGCTATTTAAGTTACATAGAATTACATACTTCTTAGAGAAATCTATACAAATCTTCTTCGAGCCTGATCGCTAACTAAAGTATCTATAGTATTTATACTGCTCATGATCAGATTAGAGGTAAATACACCTATTGATGCAGTTTTCACTGTCCCAAATCTATCATACCGCATCATAGTATCCGTACAGTACCTATCACCTGACTACAATAATGTATGCCATCCCACCCTTGGTATCTGTGCAGGGAAAAATCAATGGCAGACCTATTTGTACGACAATAATGAGGATAATTAATGAGGATTAGTACGAGAACGCTGACGGTGATTGATACGGCACAAGTATAAACACGCATCATGCATACCTTTTCATATCGTCATGTTCTTATTTGAAGTAGATTATTTACAGATTTGTTTCAAACGTTAAGAGTACACTTATTCATAAAGCTTTTTTTGAAAACATCTGTCGGAGAAGGAAGTGTGAAAAAAAACTGAAAGACACGCATCTTTTTTATCTTTGAAAATTTTACCTTCAAATAATAACTTAGTTAATTGTGCAACTGGGTTTGGGGCTAATTCAGACAATAAATTTTATCGTTTTGTAAGGAATTATTGATTTTATAAGACGCTTTTGTTAGACATCCAATGTGAACTTCGACTCCAAATATGTCTACTTTTTAAGGTGGTAAAACTAAAGTTCGACCGGGAAGGTACCATCGCCACCCTCATAATATGACCGTATTTTCTCGTGTTTTGACCAGTAGGACCCATACGACCCGGAGGACTGGAGCAAAACGTGTCATAGAACGCTGGATACAGATAGTAAAAAAAAAATGTATGAAATCATAATAATTCTAATGCACTAAATTGTCAATTCCTCACTTTACCTTTATAACAGTTTGTATCAGTATGTATGTATTTACACAAAATGGATTAAAAAAAGTTAAACAATCTGCGCACATTTAAACGTTTATTGGAAAGACAAAAAAAATAATATGTAGTCTTTAAAACAATACTATACATGATTTCTTACGTCATTATAATTACAAACACCTTACTATTAAGTGAAATGTAGAAATTCGTCTTACAAGAATTCAATTATACCATCTAAAAGTAAAACCCTCCAGAAACTAAGAATTAAGTAGAATATTACCACACTTACTTACTTTCCCATACTTTAATCAACGTTGGTAGTATAATTTCAGATAATCCTAAGTAATAATGAGCCGGTATTTTTGTTCGAAACTCATTTTATCGGCAACTGTTTGCAATTAATTACGACAATCAATAATTTCGCGCTCCGCCGAGCGACAACAACACTGCAGCGCGATAACGTTATCTACTACCGAAATGCGCGCTCATTATGTATGGAACATCTCATTATGTAGCGTTTTAAAGGTTTATATAAGGTTATATTGTTCAAATCTTTTTTACATTCATATTTAAATTATACCTTGTAACTGTAAAACCGTGCGGTTGCTCCGTTGATATAGAAGTATCACCGTTCCTAAGGTTCAGACATAAAAACATTTAAAGGTGGGACAACTAGTTCGTCAGGGGAGGTACCACCGTCGCCTTCATAATCCGCCGTAAGCATTACTTGTGTTTCGGTTGGAGAGGTGCGGTTGCTGACTACACTGTGAAGGGAGGCGACTATGTTAGTCCTCCTTATGTAAAAGCTTCCATTAGCGAATATCCCTTCCGAAGTCTCATCCGATGTTCAAATTTAATGTACAAGTACACAAGACAACACTTCTAATAGTTTTAAAAGAAGACGATTCTGGCTAATTGATACCCTTTTATGAATTTTGAAATCGTTTAAACACGATTATTCATTGAACCGTAACCGCATTTTGTTGTTTATTCCTGGTTTAATCTGACAATCCGTTTATAATAACGCCGACGACATTGAATGTTTGAACTAAATTTCTAGCATGTCGACACCATACAAATTTAATAATCCATTTAGCCAAATTTTTCAAACGCACTTAAATTTGAAAATACGCCTCGACCTTAAATGATCCTTCGATCTTATTACAATGTGGATATGGATGACCATGGCACTACTTACATAAGCTACTTCTACAAAGAAGATTTTACAAATAATTGAACTGAAATAAAAATTGGTAACGAAATAAAACGTAGACGAAAATGACGTCAGGCTTATCATTGCGTCATTTTCATAATGCAGCCGCCATGCATTTTAACGCTGCTCTATAATGCAAGCGAACGCCCAACGCCACGCGGACAACGTATTAATTACATATATCGCTTAATTATTGATTTTTAGCATTAAATACACGAACATTTTGGCTTCGGCCGCCCGTTGCCAGATTTATGCCTCGCTCGTAATATATTGCATCTAAATAACATTTACGGATAATGCGTTGATGCATATTCAATGGATTAAAACATTTGTAGCAATTCTTGTACTTTTTATTATTATACCTATAATTGAATTCTTTCTGACCGTAGATTGTACATATCAATCTATTGTATATACAATCTAGAAATAGATTATTTTATTAAAGAATGTCATATAACTAGCATCGATTATGTTGAAGTGTGTTAATTTTCAAAATTATGCATATGATAATGCTTTTTAGAGCCCCAGTTTAATATATTTAGTAAGTACCTTTTAATAAATTTACCAGTCAATAATAATTATACGGAATTAGAATATATTCAGTATATATATTGTCGAAACAAATTAATGCGTTATGTTAAAGTCAGTCAATTTGTTTTAGTCGAAAGTTATTAATAAAGTTATTTAGCAACATAATAATATACATGATAGTAATAATAATAATTTGAACTGAAAATCCTGATCAAGCCTTACCGTATAGAAAATGTGCAAGCTGAAAATTCTCAAAGCACCTTTATTTTAAGGTTGCTCATTAATTAGATTCGTCCACGACTTAAGTGGCTTTGTGCTACTAAAATAACGAGACTAAATTGGTAAACACCTATTAGGTTTCAAATTTACATACTATACTCTAGAAATGCATAGTTAGTTGTACTAAAAATATTATAACTTTTATTTTTTCAACCCACTGTATCCACAGCATTCTGAATCATACCAATTAAACTTAAATCTATACAATAGAATAAACAGAGTGCTTTCTCATAATAATTGAACAATACAAGTATCATTATAATAATTCCTCAGATCGAGAACAGACTTATAGCATCCAAACTGTGTTAGTCGTACAGAAATGTGGGTAATACGTAAAAGTAGCGACATAACCACGTGTGCTTGACATCTTGCTCGTGTCATACAAGACACATATTTTACTATCGATAGTACAGTTTGCTTTGTTGTTTAAAATATTACGTAACCACATAATAAAGAATAATAAAACGTAGACACCCATTCCTAGCGCAAAACTTACTTGCGTTTCGGTGGAATGGAGTGGTTACTATCACAAACGACGGGATCGCATTACTCCTCAGGAACAGCAACACATCTGTAATCAACTTTAAGTAGGACTTTTATTCTTTATAAACTTGGTTATACTATTCATAGGCACCACTTATCATAAGGTGGGCTGCATGTTTGTTTGGTACTTCCATTTTATACAAAAAAGGCATGCAACGCATACATCTCGTATACAAAATGCAGTAGATAGCGTGTCTACACATGATTACACAGATTTTTCTGGTCAGATCGAACCTGATTGACAGCCATAGGCTATACATGCTAGTGGCTTCGTATTCAAAGGTAGCTAGGTAGCAGCGACACGATACAAATGAAGCTTCACAATTAAGGCGGGCACACACGGGTAGGCACGGCGCATTTGCCGGTGTCACGTACCGACCGCCTCGTACTTAATTTCGCAGGGGGGCGCGGGACGGTGCGGTTTTAAATTACGCCGGTTCCCCCACGATTGCAGTTCGACAGAGCTTGTCTAGTTACGAATAGTTCGATGATTTGGATAGGTAACGTGACATGTAAGCAATGCTGTTTAGAACGAAGGCAAAGAACGAGATTAATTACTAGTGATGGGTCGGGTCGATGAAAGAGCGGTCTTATATTTTAATTTTAATTCAACATAATCAAAAAAGAAGGACATAAGAGTATCTGGTTGTAGAAAGTCATGAATAATTCAAGAAGAATCTCATATACATGTACACCTGTCGATATACGTAAAAAAATAAGGTGACTGAAATCGACGCACAGCCGATTCCACTGAACTGAAACTGAAATTTTAACACATAGTTTTCTTAGTGTAAACGAGCGATAAGAAAGGAATTTTAAAAAGTTCACTAATATAGATGTTTTTTTTATTAATGTATATTGACGTTGACGCGAAGCCATAGACAGGGCATGGCATGGCCTAATAACATTATATAAAAAGAAAACACTTTTTATAGAACAAATATAACAGAAGCGAGCGGGGATTTGTGTATAAAATCAAGGAGTTATGAACTATGAATGCCTACATTCTCAAAAGCTCGACGTGTAAAAGAACTTAATGATATCAAGTCGTTAAGCTTCGACAGATTTTATTATTGCTTTCTATCTATAATCACCTTATTCGCAACTATTGAATATACATTCATAAATTATCTAAGTTTGATTGGTATTTTATCTAAAGAGCCTTTATTCTAAGAATCGTTGTCTCTCTAAAGACTTAATTTATCTATCTCTATATTATCAATACACATGTTCCTAACTATGCGCACGTTTATCAAGCATCGCTGTTAAAAATGTGTGTCATAGTGTATATAAACACAACTATATATTTTTCTCAAACAAATGACCAGTTACAATCTAATTGTTGATTATTGACTAAACAGTTCCCTTATTATAAATCTATTAATATAGAAAAAATATTTTATCCACATGTTGTGTTAAAATAAATCCAATTTAAAGTATTTCCAAATTCTTAGACAGCATTAATTAAGTTCATTAACTCCTTGTACTCCCCACAGATGACAAAGTAACGTCACGGGAGACAAACGATGCGAACACGGTTATTGCAATAATTGGCGTTTTCACATAAACAAAAGTACAAAGGGACCCGTAATTAAGGGGTCCGTATGAAAGGTTGTAATTACGTACACTTGTGACGAAGAAAGGATTGTCTCGATACAACAATAGTACAAGTTGTTCTTGCGTCAATTAGAGTTACACAAAAGGAATGTCTGTTGAAAAGCTACTGGTTTTACGCATAAATGATTTCTTGAGTGCTACAACCGTCTTCTGTATACCGTCGTTGTCCAATCATAATATTCCATATAACAAATTCTGTTATAACATCCGACACTTTTTTTCATTTGAAAGAGTAGCAAACGAGCATGCAAACCACCTGATGTTAAGTAGTCTCAGCTCATTGACATCCATGTACAAATACAAACACGACCGAAATCCTATCTGAATTCGAACATAGATACGTCGCTACTCCTGAGGACTAAGATGGTCGCCTGGCTCGTAATTGTAGCCGGCGACCGCACCGCTCCAACCGAAACACAAGATATGCTTTACGGCGGATCATGAGGGCGGCACTGGCACCTCTCCAATCAAACTATGGTTCTCCCACCTTTAAATACTGACAAGTGAATATTGCCAGTAAAAATGTATACATATACATAATTATAATCATATTTTTGTACGACATATTTATGCTTCTACAGAGTAATGGCTGGTAAATCCTTAGAAACTTCTCATTTCCGTCTGTGTTTGTCATAATCGTCATCTCAGCCATTAGACGTCTACTACTGGACAAAAGCTCCCCCATAGATGTCCAACGTGATCGATCTTGTGCAGCCTGTGACCAACAGACCATAGCGACTTTTGTGAGGTCTGTCCTTGTGTCACAGTCATATTACCTAGGGACTTTATGATGATTAGCACTACATGGACGAAATTGTAAATATATATGTATTCTGTGAGACGCTATATAACAAAAATTGAGGCCATGTCTTCATTAACATTTTTACATGCTTTTGAAAACAATATCATAAAGAACTCATACATACGATATTTTTGTTTAACGATAAAGCAAAAGATATTTTTGCAATACTCACTACGAGATAGATATCTCGTAGATAGATGTTATGTAGTGTAGGAGGCTATATTGGAAACATATGTTAAGAAATGACCATTTTTATAATGTTAATAATCTTTTTTAATTTACTTAGTGTAGTTGTACACATAAATATGAAGAATTCAAGGTACGTGACTAAGAAATCATACCATTGGTTAATTGCTCCACTTTACTAGAATTTACTTTCTAAAAGCCCAGATAATTTTAAAAGACAAGTTGTGCATCGTAAAAGTGCTAATTAGGTTGTTTTAATTAAGCTGATCGCAAACGGGGCGTTACGGTATGAATGGGAATATTTTAATTACCGTCTGCCCCCAGCGTAAATTTCCCACGACTGCGATAAAGAATAAACATCAGCATTGTCTTAAACCCCGCTAAGAATTACTGCTTACTAGGGCTAACACCTCAACATAAATATTTTACTATTTGTTTTTATAATAATATAAATTTTGTCAGCCTTTTTGTAAAATAGAAAGAAACGAGTACCAATGCGGCTGATACGTATCTGTAACTACTACATCAATATCTTGTATACAAAATAGAACTCTTCACCTCTGTTTCTCAAGTACTCTCTAGTTTAAATCTAAAACACATGATCTATACAAACACTTTGACTTTAAAGAAAATGATAGAAATAGTAAATATGATGGTGGTGTTTCTGTATACATATACCAATAGGTGCAGAGAACAGAAAACTAATTTGGTAGAACAGTGCTAAATGTTATATAATGATTTGGAATCCTTTTTATAAACAGGAAAATAACTAAACAGTATATGATTCGTAATAAGAATTTTTAGTATTCAGTAATTCAACAAATTATAAAAGTACAAGGCAAACGTATAAACTTTTACAAATTTAGGATTAGCATTACTTACTTTTTACGGGAAAAACCATTAGTGGGTTTGATAAAGTTATTGTTTTAAAAATATTTGTTCTAAGCAATAGAACATAGTATATATTAACTATTTTTTTTATTTGCCTTCAATAATGTTTGTAAA
Organism: Phocides pigmalion okeechobee; assembly: GCA_018251015.1. Taxonomy (NCBI): domain Eukaryota; kingdom Metazoa; phylum Arthropoda; class Insecta; order Lepidoptera; family Hesperiidae; genus Phocides; species Phocides pigmalion. Next base: position 16,215 of record DWON01000638.1, read on the forward strand.
TATATACTCAGAAAAGATTCTATTTTCAAAAAAGTAAATAAATGTGCATACTTACGACATTAGCTAAAGAAAAACACATTTGAGTGATTCTAAGTAGAGTCAGCCCTGTAGAGCAATGTCTCAAGTCGTCGCGCGGCGTCCCGGCGGGGCCATTACGCGGTCACTGCTGATTACCGCCCGCCTTGATTCAACCCTTCCTGCCCCTTTGGACCTCTTCTGTGACCTCTTATAACAAACAGAGTTTATGTGAATCTACTAAATATTTTTGGGTTAGTTTAACTCTGGTTATATGTGATCATAATTATTTAGATCTAAATTAAAATTTTATGTACTTTTTTGCAAATACAGGGCTTTATTGCGGAGGCATGAGAAGGCACTCAGTGCTCCCATAGACAATTTCGAAAAATAGAAACATTTCCATAAAACTAAAAAAAGTAAATAAACGGAAAAAGGAAACTTTGTAAAAAACTTTTAGATATTTTGTAATAGGTCAAACATATTCAAGTACAAAAAGTTATGGACATACAACTTTCGAAAATTAGCATGACCCCAAAAAATACCCAGGCCTTAAGGGTTACATACGTACATTTGACCAGTCAAATGTATATAATATATATAATAATCATCAATATAAACAATAACAAGAGCAGCTACGTGTTACCGTCCCATTTCTGGGCCCCTTGAGGAACTTTCTACCAAAACCCGTGCCTAGAAGTAGTGCCCAGGCTTAGACTATAGTCTACCACGCCGCACACGCCAAGTACAGATTGGAAACTAACTAACTAACTAAACTAACCTACTTTTAAAATTTCTATGAAGAACTTTTAGATGTTATGTTTTCCTCAGGATATTTTCCTTCCGGCTATTAGTAATTAATTTCTAAAATGCACACAACTTCTAAATACCAGAGGTACATGTCGGATATTCGACCTCTGAGCACAAATGTACGAGTGGACAGCATTGGTCTAACAGGATATCAATGTTTATTAACACATCGCAAAACATATATGATAGAATCACTAAAGATATAAATATTTACTTAAACATACCTGCATATAAACATATAGTCATTATGATGATGTAATGATAATATTACTAATATTAAATTGTTGTTAAAAACTACTTTGCAACAATCAAAAGTGGTAGAGCCGTTAGAGCTTGCCCGGGGCGCCACCGCCGCCACACTCATAACCCGCTGTAAAGCAACATGTTCTTCATGTATTGTGTTTCGGTTGGGGAGGTGTGGTTACTGGATACACATTATTGGAGGCGACCATCTTAGTCCTCAAGAGTAGGACCGCATCCGCGTCCATCCTTGAATAGGACTTCTGTTCTATTTGAGATTGGACGTGGTCATCCATGGGCTGTAGTGACCACTTAACATCAGATGGCCTGTATGCCATCTGTATGCCATAAAAATCCGCCAACACAATGTATAACGGTTATATTTCAAAGCATGCAATATGTGGATAGAAAAAAGTGAATAGATTAACAATATACATATGTATAACACTACAAATATTAGTACTAAAAAGTTTGTCACCATTAAACGGAGCATCATCAGGAAAGTTGACTCTGCGACGATTAATCGCTGAGTGTCATTTTTGACGAACTGCTAGACTTTTATAGTGGGTTCGATTCTCTTTTATGAGTCATTACTACAGTGGAATAACAAGCGATTTTATCCTGTATTGCTTTACAGCTATTCTATATTCTGTTATTCCAACAAGCATGGGCCTATATACGATGGCTAAATTCTCTATTTAACGCTAGTAAAAACATAACTACATTTCATTCTTAGTATGACAAACAAATACCTTGGCTAGAGCTCAATCTTGTAATACTTAAACTTCGACCAAATTCAGTCCGAATCAGCTGTATAAAAGAAACACTCTTCATTTTATAACAACAACACTGGTAGCGCCATCTATCAGATTATTTTATTACTACGAAAACACTAGCGCCACTGCTTCCCACACAAGTACAAACCATGTTTTTACACTAGAACCCTCGCTTGCTACTGAAAAGTTGCCAAAAATATCAACGATCGTCTTTGCAACAAGTACTGCTGTATTGTTAGACAAAATTGAACCCTAACGGATTGTAACAAAGTTCAATTTTACATAAAGATATCTGATGATGTATATTCTTATAGAATACAAAGGTGAACCCCCCGTATGCGTGTTGCAAGAAGAATGTTATAAGTTCAGTATCTTAAGGAGTACAAACGACGTTTTTGAAAGGAGAAACCAAGAAAACTAAAGATCGTAAGGGTGCTATGAAAAGCTTAGCACATAGGACCTTTTAGATACGATTTGATTCTTGCTTCTTGGGTTTATTTGTGTGAGTGAAGGAGGGACGATTTCTTACGGAGTTTCTAAGAAAGCGAAGAAAGTAAAAGGTTCGCACTTGAAGGAGTTTTGTTAAAAATAGTACTACGTCGTTCACCGCTCTACCGTTAGAGGGCGCAGCTTGTATTTTCTATATTTATAATAATCATATTTGATACTTCATACTGTTTTGACTATAGTCGAGGAAATGTTAGTACCTCTGTACGATTTTATGAAATAACAGCCTTGTTTTCATTATAATAGTTACTAGCGTAGCAAAGTAGCCAGGTAGACGTTAAAATGTATGGCATTGCAGAGTCGAGTGCGTTAAATTTAGATTAGAACAATTTATTAAAGCGAAATGTTAGTGGATTGGTGGCTGGAGGCAAACCAGAATCGACACTAGTAACCGCACGACCAGTGAACGCAGCGTTCACAGACTAATGACAAATCCTTCCAATTGTGTGCGCCCATTATCATCTTAACGAATAGCGTTTCGTGGTTAACCGCAAAATTTACCACCGACCAATCAGATCCCTCGTTCGCATATATTTTCCGCTATCTATTTTTCCAGGGGTGAAAATCTTAGAAACCACATGACAAACCGCAAATGTCTAATCGGCCAATAGCAGGTCGTAAATATAACCACAAGCCACGCCCATTTAACCGCAAACCAACCACAACGCGAGACGCTCATTATCGATTGAAGTATCACTTATGTATATTTTTTGGGTTACGACTAACCGTTGGCGGGTGAGTGACACTGAGCGATGTTATCTGCGTGCGTGGTTCATTCTAACGGCATTTACGCATTAGGTTCATTAATAGACCCGATGAAGATGAATCCTTGAGAGGGATTATGTTATTATGCAGGGAGATAACAACTCAACCCCAAACTGGTCATCGTCCTTCATCACAAAGATGAAATATTGATTCAACGTCGTTGAGAAAGGCGACGCACACACTCGCAACCGCGTTCAGACGCACGGACACAGCCGCGACCGCATTATATTCATAATGAATACAGCTATCCCACTCGTAGGTCGTCTTTGACTTTGTATAAATATATTTTGTCTCTTTCGCTCGCCACTTGAGCGGACGATTCTCCCCAGAGGGAGTGGGACGGGTGAGGGTTAGGAGGTTGTCTTCGAGAGGTCGCCAATTTCTATTTCATTAAGTGGCGCGACTGTAACCGCAGTGGATCGATGGAACTTGGCCACCTGAAAAAAGTTGCAAGCTGGACTCTCGGTCAATGGAATCTTGTGATGCATTATAAGGATTACTTTATACATAAGAGTCTCTACCACTATGCAATCATCCGAGCTATCTTGTAACGTTTATATTTTTGTAATCTTCATAGCAATTCTAAAGAGGATATTTCCTAAATTTCATATAACGTCGCCCCTTTCCAATGGCGATACCTAATATGTAAGCTTTATTAAGTGAGCTTAAAACAAGCCTGTTTAAATAGACGTTACAAGCATAAATGTATATCTATCCTGGTAAGCAATACCTGCTCAGTTCATCCATAAATGTATGCATATCTTCTGTAAAAATATTTTTAAAATAATAAGCTTCTTAAAATATACTGTACTAAGACTTTAATAATTTGCTATTTTTATCTCCTTGTTTATCGCATTGGTGTTGTATACCATCGTGTAAAACCTTTTGACCTAATTAATGAAATTCTTCGAACTGTAGAACGATAAATACTTTTCTAAGTTCTAGTTCTTAGCAATCTGGCAATTGGCTCACTCTAGGTCAAGTAGAATAAATTTCAACCTCTCATGCAGTCCGGAGTTCGAGCCCCAGGTATAACCGAGTGGGTATACCTTATAGAAACGCAACTGATTAGTTGCGTTTTTTGGGTTATGTGTGTATTAAAAATAAATTCATTTCATTTATAATCTTAAAAATTGTGTAACAACCTTCCGGAGAGTTATGCATAAAAAGTGTCAAAGTTTTGTCAATATATTGTCCCACATGCTTGCGTTAGATCACTATCTAACTTGCACACCTTTTCAAACCAACTACATAATTATGACCTCAGGTTGAACTTCAGTCCTGTTTGCGGTTAAATGTAGATCTCAATGGGTTGTGGCTATCACTTAACTTAGGGGAAACTACATGCTCATTTGCGTTCTCACTGTTGGTGCGTGTTGGTGCTACCAACACTTGGTCTTTTTTTAAATTAGCCTAAAAAAAAGACAAAAGAGCCACCTGATGGAAAACGGAAATCGTCGTCTATAAGACACTTGCACCATTAGTGCATTACCAGCGGTTAAAAAGGTGCATAAAAAACAAAAACAGACTCTCATGGCAAAGTAAGGGTAAGTGTTAAGAAATATGTATCCGAATACTAACAGATATACCAACAGCCAAAAACTATCTGTGATAGAGTTAGTACATATAAACTTATGCCTGTTATATCATTTGGAAACCATTTATTTTAGTACGTACGTACCTATTTTTTTAAGTATCTTATTACCTTAATAATAATAATAATAGAGTAATTTTCTGAATCACGACGTAATACCAATATATAACTACAAAAACACGAAAATAGAATCGAATGTAGACAACATATTGTATTCCAGTGTATTCCTTTGAAAGTCGGATTCTTATTCTGATTCGAGTGGCCATTAAACATTCATCACAGGATACGTTGGTAGAGTCCGTGAATATTTGGTAGACATTTAAAATATATATGTTGGCATCGCCAGTTTTATCTGGTAAGTTAATTATTCTTGAAAATAGCAATAAATATAAACGTATATTGCATAAAACTTTATTTATATATAGGCCGTGATAGCCTAATGATTATGATGTCGACTCTCACAGAAGTGGCCGGACAAATCCACAGCACACACGTATGATTTTTCCGTTATCTTCAATTAGAAATTAATTGTCACTTGCTTGAACTGTGAGGAAATACATCGCGAGAAAATTGCTTCCCCGAGACTTTATGAGAAATCTCAAGTGTATGAGGTAACCAAGTATGACAAAATACGATGTGGATAACGTAACCATTCTCCTTGGAGCAGCGTGTTAGAGTTCACAGTTATTCCAGTTGAAGAGATACATATTCCCAACTATGAAACATTTAAAGGATTTCAGCTATATAATCTTTTAGCAACAGATTAAAATATAACATTTTCTTTTAGATTCTGTTTATAATTTCACATCTACTTAATTACAATAAAAGTACCTTGCTCTCCAAACTTCCTTAATGCATTCTAGAGTAAGTCCGAGTAATACAGACACCCTCCTCTTAGGAGCCGATTTACATATGTTTGAAGAGTTGTCCCGGAGGTGACCGGCACTATTCATTATTCAGAAGGGACTAACGTGTACTTTGCTTACTCTACTCGATATATAAACATGCAAAGAATGTCTTATAACGATATGGGCTGCACTTGTCCGTGATAGCTGTATTGTTAATATATATATATATATATGTATCTAAATATCATGATTAAAATCAATATTAATATTTTTATGAAGATGATGTGTTTCAACACTGCATGTAATAACGTATAAGTAGCAAACGACTACTGGAACAATATTTCATATCTTTGGTGAAACGACACTGTCACCTGTTTTGACAAGGAGGTACTACTGCCACCGTACTCAACTCTTCTGTCCGTTAAACTACCGTTATATTCTACTTGGACAGATGCAATCGTCGGCTTCATTTATAAGGGCGGTGATTATTTATATTCTGAAGAGAAACAAAACATACACATGTGTACATACACGTTCACACACTTACATGCACGTACGCACTAATGAACGATCTGTTCACATTAATACTAGAATAATTAATAAAAGAAATCCTCACATCAATTGGAGCTCGTAGAAAGTTGTTAAATAAGAATGAACTTAACTTGATAGCACTAAAATGCTAATGAAAACGAATCATCAAAGATCGGCAATAAATTTAAAAACAAGGAGTTCCGCAAACAAGCGTCTGTAAGCGAACGTAATTCCAGACAACCCCGCTTAACCCTTATATTAATTAGCGAGAATATTTTGGGGGATATTATTTACGTAATAAAGCCTTATTTAGAGCCCCCCAAATGAAATATGAGCAATTGAGGAGAGTAAGTACTTAGCACAACCGTTAACAACGCCTCTGTAAATGCAGCTAAGGGATCCTTTCAAGGGCTTGTTAAATTGGCGTTTTCCTTTTTGATAATAGTACCTACATGAATGAGTAAAGGTTAAGTTTATTTGTGATCAAATCTTACAGCTTGTCAGCAAAATGTTCTCTCGTTATAAACGATATTCATTATAACCATTCATCAATAAAGGTCACCCACTAACGTATGAAACATCTACCGCCATTATTACTACCGATGCCCATATCACTCATGTAACCACTGTTGATCTTCACAAGGCTTTATGAAACACCTCCTTTAAGCTTTTTATTTACCGAGAGAAATAATTGACGATACGTGCACTTCAGTTGTACAATGAAAAACAGATTTAGTTAAAATGTAACTATTTTTCTAACATAACCTATGTGATTTCAGATAAGAACTTACGCACAAGTCAGTAAAACTGATCGTAGTTAAATCTCGTAGAGCTGTTGGTGCAAATGTTTCAGAATTATAATATCAATTTTGCAGTATTATATTCTAGTATGAAAATTGTAGGAGCACATATAGCGTGCTAATATGGTTTAAAGAGTAAGAAAGATTTTTCATTCCATCGAGTGGTGAAGATAAACAGATATTTAGTGCCAATTGATTATCTTCATTTTAAAACCGTTTGTTTACTGCTTACATCACATTTTTTAATTTCACGAAAGTAAAAGTTTATTTATTACAGTAATTTTCCATTATTGCGGCCTATCCTAAAACATTCGATACCCAAATACGTCTCGACCGAAGCTTCAAATGTCATCCGGGATCCCTATTCTCATTATATCGGGCAAAAAGTCGGCACACGCGTTATTTAAATACAATGGTCGTTCGTTAGGCCGGCGGCAGGCCTCAGGAGTTCGATGCAAGATTTAATTAAATCGACCCCTCCTTGTATCGTTGCCTCACCCCCGCTATCGTCGGCAATTTCCTCAAGGTTGTTTTATCGTCCTCCGGCCGCGAAAACGCTGTAACGTAAAGGATTGAGCTACTTTTTCTTACGAACATGATTCACGGTTTTTGTTCAGGAGCAAAAAATACAAATTTTCAGATCTGTGATTGTTGTACTGAGAAATCTCTATGTCTTACATCTGTGTTAACCTATACGATTATACTACTTTTAGCAAAATTAATATTAACGTTTTTTTTCACTACATTTAATATGATAATTAATAATAACTTAATCAATAAAAATATTCTTATCGTAAATTTTCATTCCTTTTGTATCCTATTACGTAACTACAAAGCTTACAATTTACACATTTGTTTGTTCTTGCTCCGTGCGTTTTGTCGAAATCAATTAAGCCATTCTTTATTTATAAATTACATACAGACAAAAGTTTTAAAAATGAAAGAATTAAGATCAGTGAGTCATACAATAAATCGTTACTACGAAATTGGAGAAAAACATCGTAATTACATTAAGGAAGTTACAAATTTCTACTGTAGTAATTATAAGCCTCACACTTGTATTGTTATGAGAAGTTCCAATTTACTCCGATTTGCATTTAGTAACAGATTTGTATGTGCAGGAGCAAAAAGTTGTTTCAGACAAATGGAAACAATGCTTCGTAATTTGCTTATAACCATATGTTAAGCGTATCTCAAAAAAAACAACAATAGCATCATGATATACACAAAATATTAATCGGTTCAAATATAACTTTAATAGTTATTTAACAATAAATTTTCCATTATTACACGACCAAATAAGGTGGATATATTGCATAAGTACATATCGCTATATTAAAATAAAAGGGCCACAAATCAAAAATATTCAAAATCCTTTTTATTGTAAAAATTAAAATTTTGTCGGTCACAAATCCGAATCAACCATTAAAAGCAGAATAAAAATATCTTTATAACAGTGTATAACACCTATTTATGAGTTTTAAAATTACAGAGCAATTATACAAGAACTGATTTTGAAAACTTTAATTAGCTCTCCTGTAAAATTAAGTCTATTCGCGTTGCGGCCCTTTTGTTTTGAAGTAGCGATATGTTACTACGATATTTATACTCGAATCGTTTTAAGTATACGTAACTTATATTCCACAACAAAATCCTGAGTGTAATCAAACACAAACGAATTTATTTACGCTCGATACGTCTATCGTGAAAATCTCAAGAGTAGGGAACACCTCCGCAATTTTCCATGAAGCGTGTAAAGTGTATTTCCTTGTCGGACGGAGGATCGGGTTACTTTTTCTCGCACTATATTAAGACAGGATAAGTTCCTCCCTCGCGACCAGCGGCCGAATGGCTATGATTTATATCCAGCAATTTCTTCATCCCGAATCTGTAATGTTGAATCACATTCGTTTTTTAACACGAAACGGCATACATTGCTACTTCTGTAACGGATAACTGTTTTTACCACTTGGGTAAGTGACAATGGTACAGAAAAAATTGTAGCCGCCTCAAGATGGTGTCTTTTCTTATTAGTCCACAAGTCACATCCATATCGGTGTGTTGTCGACATCTTGACACTGCGCGATAAGAGTCGACACTAGCCAATTGGATATATCTCAGGAATTAGGTATCAGCTTTATGAGAAAATCAAAATAATATTTTTTGTACCTAACAGAAATCGTATGTAGTGCAGGGTTGCTAGAGAAAAATATATTATTTTAATATTTAAGCACAGATTACTTATGCACAGATAAGTAATTACTAACATCAACTTCCGGCACCATGATAACTACACATGTAAAAACAAAAAAATATTGGCCAAGTACACTTTAGTACGAGTGTACATCATCCACTTTTAAGTGAATCAAGTGAACATTTATTTATAATACGTATAGCTTCAAAAAACCAGTCGTATGTACAAATGATGCAAACCCCGGACCCCCATGTACTTGTAAAATACCGGAATCTTAACTATTCGGCTGTCGCTTTTTTTGCTTTGCTTTTTCTATCATACACATGTTACTAAGAATCAGGTTCATATCATCGTTTGTCTACTGTAGAATCTAGTATTACTTTGTAAAATGGACACTTTAATAACATTCAGGCATATATCTATCTGTTTATCTACGATCGTATCTAAGGATAAATAATTGCATATTTCTAAGAATCAGTCATATCTGTTTAAATTTATGTTCTTTACTAGATATTAATTTATTATGACAATAAGTTCATTATCACAAGGATTAATATTGTGATAATTAATATCTCACATGCACATGTCCTTAACCCTAACAGGTTAAAGGGCTGAATAGGGTCATCGAGATTGAATTGTAATTTAAATAAGCAATAAAGCATGTAACGATGGACGTATAAAAATAAAACATTATACTCAGTTTATTCAGATTTTGAAATGAAAATAGGTAATACCTACATATCTACATACATGTGATGGATTCCGACATGTTTTTAGTTTTGTGGTTTGGAAATAATTAAATTGGAAGGCCGGATCACCCCGCCGTAATTCGTTTTGACCAATTTATTTGTGTAGACGTGAAATTGAACAATCATTATAACAAGTGGACTGTGATGTTTTCAACGCAAAATGTGTTTCTCAATATAATTGACGATCTGTGTATCGGAACTCACATTATTTATACGTGACCATTCACATAGCTTGTCACATCTTATACCCATTGACAAAACAAACATATAATATACCTCATAAATGACTTTAAGCTAATATGTATCATCGCGAAGTTCATAATTTACTATTTAATGAGTAAATACGATTACCGATCTTATAATAAATGTTATATAAATGAATTTAGTCGTAACCAAGAGCCAACTGAAGTCGTAGCCAAGAGAAACTGGTTCGAAATATCAGCAATTAAATATCGTTATATTAAAATTTATAACTTACAAAGGTTAAACAATTACAGAACGAAAAAGCACTAGAAGTGATAAGATACATGTAATGTGTAAAGACATAAGAGAACATTATAAAAATAGATGTACTGGTAACTAATCAAATCATTGGCAACCTTTTATAAAAATAACAACAAATGACTGTTGTATGAGTACTGTGCCCTATGACTTAGGGCTAGGGATGCCACCGCGCTGTAAATCATCCCGAGCATAACTCACATACACGCTCCACGCGCCTGTATTTATCATTTCTTTGTCCACCCTAGAGATTTATCGACTACACCCTGGCCCTCCGAGACGATAACTCAACAACTCAGTTATTTATTTCTTTTCTACGATACGATATTGTGGCAAATTGAAAAAGAATTATCTATATGTCTATATAATTGTATTCTTATTTACTATCATAAAAATGTGATGTTTCAAGTTGAAAGGAAATATAGATTACCGTATATGTTTATTAAAAAAACCAAAACGGCTAAAATAGAATTAACATATTTTTGGATGCTTACTTTAAAATATAAGTATTTCTCAAAGTCACTTTATAGTTCAATTAGTGGTAAAAAATGAATCACAAGCAAATTATCAACAAAAATACGGTTAAATTATTTTAACTAAATGCTTTAAATATATTACTAGCAACACTAAACATACTAAAAAAGTCAAACAATACCACCTAATAAGTAATCAAGTAGACATACTCTATTAATTAGGTGTAATAGAACATCCGAGTTTGTCCGTAATTTAATACTTTGTTGTTCGATTCGTACTGATTAATTAGCAGGATGATATGAAAAGTAGCTTCTGAAGTTTCGAGTCTAATAAGCGAAGTTGGCTTCGCGACGTCGTTTTGAGTGAAACTTGGGTCTTTGATGAGAAGAGGGTTCGCGATGCGATTAGAAAAGTCTTGTCGAGCATGTTTTCTTGACAAACAACTCAGTTCTATAGCAACGGATTTGTTAGCACCATTTCTGAATTCAAATAAAACACGTCTTAAATGTTAACTACGTATTTTTGAGGTTCGTTGGATTTGTACCTTTGTTCGCGCAAGGTTACTGTAGATGATTGAAAAAGTTATTAATTTGAAATTAAAGGTGTAAGGACTTGAAAAATACTTAACGTTAAATACTTTTGAGTACAGATCTGATGGAGTTTTTCAGAAATACGATATATAGGACGAGATAAAGAAACATACAATTGACTTCTTAACTTAATCTTGTAGCGGTACATTTTCTATGCACTATAGTAAATTGTACTGTTGTATATTCTACGAAATAATGCGTTTCAATACCATTCAACATCACCAACTTGTTACTATTCAGCTGTAAGACACGGGTTACCCCTCAATGAGCAAGATTAGGCCTTCCTCCACCACGCTGGCCTAGTAGAAGGTGGTAGAACTATAGTTCGACCGGCGAGGTTACCACCGCCGACCTCCTAATCTGCCATAAAGTGTGTAAAACTTGTGTTTCGGTTGGAGAGTTGAGTTGCCGGCTGTACTTTGAAGCGAGGCGACCATCGTAGTCCTCAGAAGTAGCAACGCATTTACGTACCAGCTCAGATTGGATTTCGGCCGTGTCTATAGCTGTATGAGGATGTCTATGGGCTGCGACTACTTAACATCAGGTAGTTTGCACGCTCGTTTGCTACTGTTTTCATATAAAAAATTACACCTTTCTACCGAAACATAAGTAAGTTTTACGCTACATATGGGTGTGGCTGTGGTATCTCCTGGGTCAAAGTCTATAGATTCTACTACCTTTTCTGAAAAGCGATACCGCTAGGCTGTCACTGCTTTTTAGATATCATTACTCGTCTTCAATAGTCGAAGACTTAAAATAGATCAATTCTTTCTACAAAAAAGATACTTCTTGAAGCTCCATAATTAATAAAGTTAATTGTACTCCATCCTCCAGATAATATCAAGTTCAATATTTGTACGTAAGTTTTCACTCAATTAACGCTCACGGCTTCTTTAAGATCTAACAGACGGTAGATATCACGGTCTCCGGTCATAAATAATTCAATATCGAACGAGGTCACAATCTACTTGAATACTTTGTGACTTTATTAAAAATTTGCGTTCACTGGTTTTGCTTGTGAAATATAAACTTAAATACCTGCTTTAAACTGTATATCAATCCAAAATTGTCCAGTATAATAGCAGATAGTCATGTAATTTTCCGGCACGCCACACAAGTCGGCCATTTTCTCATGGGTTGACTTGGTGTTTCACATCAAAATACAAAAGATTATGAGAATGCTTCAGAGATTCCGTCCGCAGCCTGGTGTTCTATTAGCTTGCGCCGCTCGATTGCTATTAAAGGATTAGCGTCGGGCACAAAGCGATGGCATTTTGTTCTCCATGCCCCTTGTCCAGTCCTCCCCAGCCACCCCTGCCTTAGGCGGCCGACCCTCAAGACCTTTGTACATTTGCATAGCTTTATATAAAGCTTAGGTTTTTGCTTGTGCTACGTTCTTAAAGGATAAAGTAAAGATACGATTTCCTACTTTTTCTGAAGGCGAGCTTGTTAAGTTAATTTATGTAGGCACTCTAAGGCTCTTACTATGATACCTAGGTAAGATGTAAATGTGCAAAAATCATTTAGATAGTATAGTTTGACATACGAGTAGTAATAGTAAAGTGTGGTGTAAAAATTTATTAATTATCATTTACTTCAGTGGTGAAGAATACCTGCTTGCCTGAGAATTCTCCATAAATTTCTCAAATGTCTATGAAGTCTATCAAGCTGTATTTGACCAGTAAAGTTGATTATGATCTAATATCTCTTTCTTAAAAGCCTTCTCGTTCTAAGAAGAGACCGTGTCATGCCCACGGAATAAGACTATCGTTATGAATACATATATACCTGTTAACTTTGTATAAGCTTGATACATAACATAACAAATTAGTACATAACAAATTAGTACTTTAAAAAAAATGGGGCGGTATCATTTGAAGATGGTCATTACGATCCTATCGATGCCTTAGCTATCATTTTTTTATTATGAAAGAGTAACAAACGGGCATGCAGGCCACCTAATGTTAAGTGGTCACTGCACCCCATGGACAACCATGTCCAATCTCAAATAGGACAGAAGTTCTGTTTAAGGATGGACGCGAATGTTTTCCTACTCTCGAGGAGTAAGATGGTCGCCTCCAATAATGTGTATCCGGCAACCACACTTCCCCAAGCGAATCACAATACATGAAGTAAATGTTGCTTTACAGCGGGTTATGAGGGTGGAGGTAGTGCCGCCCTGGGCGAACTCTAACGGCTATTCTACCTTTAAAATGTTTATCATTAAACCATCGGTGTGAATATTCCCAGCTGTGGGACAGTATCGGCACGCGGTCGTCAGTAAGCTATTCCCCGCAAGGTGCGAAGCCACTACAGGCACTATACGGTGCATACCTGCATCGCACCGCCTGCATATCTCGAATACTTGCACATCCATCCCGCAAGCACGCGAGCTACGCACCGCCGCGCAACTCTAGACGCCTGGACGCTATGTCTATTGTAATTATGTTTTATGACATACCTTTCATGTAGTGCATATTCCTACGTTGCGTAAATTATGGATTTATAGAAGTCTATATAATTCCTATATTCTAAACGTAACCGTTACCACAAAACATTAGCAAGTTTTGTATGGAACTTAATAAAAATATTTCCATGTTTACCTAGTCACTTCTTACAATTAAAATTACAACAATCATGAAGATTACTTATTTTTTATTTAGTTATATAAATAATGTACATAAATTAAATTACCAGTTAAAAACAGTTATGTAACGCTATCTAAATCTATCATCTCATATAATATTGAATTACTAGGACACTTGTTACTAACGAAGTTGTAAGAGTGCATGTAATGATAAGCTTATGATCAAAATATCTTTAATGCAGATTTCATTTCATCATTCAGTCATCATACATGATCATACATGAGATGAACACAGGACATCCATGGATTAAATGAATAGATTTTTTGACATAATTAATGATTAACGTTCTGGAGTCAATAGATTCACTATTTTAACGTTATGGTTCATTGGAGCATCTTCTAACTTGATCAAAATACTAAGGAGACTTATTTTTTTTTTATTGTGAAAGAGTAAGAAACGGGCATGAAGGCCACCTGTTGTTAAGTGGTCACTACAGCCCATAGAC
>DWON01000639.1:0-30669 GCA_018251015.1 Phocides pigmalion okeechobee
AAGTCCATTATTTATAATACTAATAAACTATGGGTAGGATACGTAGTTTGTGAAATATCCATTTCTTACTTAATTTCCAATGCAATTGTAGAAGAAAACAAGTGTGCAGTTTTATCTAATTGTAAGTCATCATTGCCGCTCATAGGACACTTAATTTGTGAAATATCCATTTTTAACTCAATTTCCAACGCAATCGTAACAGCAAAAGTATGCAGTTTACCTAATTGGACAAGTGATCATTGCCGCTCGTCGTCATTTATAACCAACTCCACAGAAAACAGGCGTTTCATCTAAATTCATTGACAGAGACGTTGCCATTAATAAAGACTGAACAATACAAACAGGCAAGATTTTTTTACTCTAAAAATAAGTAAATACTTCGCTTGCGGCACTCATATGTTAGATCGGATCAGCGTTGCGGGAGGCGGCACTAAGCTGGAGATACGCGGACAATTCACTGAAATATTGTTTTTTAAGCATCTATGTATCATCTACGAATACAGTAATGTCCGCCTCCAGTCTTATGGCGCTGACGTAACCACAGCACTTTTATTCACCCGTAATACATGCAGATTTGTACGTACAACACAGGTGGTACAAGCCGCAAGCGCGTTGTGCCGGACATTACACACAAGTACATAGCAGGGAAAGTGTTAACCGTTATACTTACTATGAGCTCTGATATATTAAAGCAATTGATAAAAAACAAAAGAAAGTAATAAAGTAATCGAAAAAAACAAAATAATGCAATAAAAAATAATAAAATATTAATACTCACAATACCAATGATCGTGGCAACACCGAAGATACTCAACATCGCAGATCCTTGAGTTTCCGAATATCCGCTCTCTTGCATAAACGGCGCGATATAAAAGTAGGGGACAATGAACCAGATGAACAGTACCAAGGTAGAGAGATTCATCATCAGGAAGTGGAATTCGGTGAACATATTGAAATCGAACGTTTTGTTGATCATGTCTAAGAAACGTCTACCCCAAACCTGTAACGATAAAGTTAAAGATTTTAAAATCATATTTTATCATTATACAGATATCGTTTCATCCAGTATTAGGATGTTATATAAAATGAAAACGTAGTTCATTTCTTTATTTATCTGTATTTATATAACGTTAAACTTCTAGTAAAAACACACAAAATATGTGCTAGATTAAACGAATATAATCTATCACATATTTTGTACATAGAGTGCCTGTATCTCTAACCTTGGCATTTGCTATGCATTATTACGCAGTAACCAGAAATAATTAGTTATAGTAACCGCCTTTTTAGCAATGTTTTTTTAATTACCTAGAAGCTCATACTTTGCTGACAAAGGCGTGGGTGACTGTTGGTATTTTTTTAAGAGAAGAATTTGGTAGGTGTTAATTCCATTATGAGAAACGTAAAAAATTGAAATAATAATGAAATAAATCCATTCGGAACAGATTTAAAGTTGTCAAGGAATTCAATATTTAAAAATGTTTAAATAATTCGACAGTTTTTAAACTTCATAATTTATCCACAGAAAAGGTGAATTGCATTGTTGGCTAATGCTGTATAAACTTTTATTAATACGTGATGTTCTAAAAATATGATTTACGTACCTTTTCTTCGTGATCTTCCATAGACCACATCGAGTTTCTATAGATGTCTGGACAAGAGGATGCTCGGAGCTTGTATTTGGCAATATTCATCATGGCGCCTCGATGCATGATAGAATTACGGTGAACGCGGATGTCTCTGAGATAATGGTGATCAGTAAATTGCCTAGTGAACCAATCCTGGCGTTGCCTCGGCGATATCACAGCAGCGGTATTTTCAGGAATAGGCTGCAAAAGCTGCTCTCGGACCTTCTCCAATTTATTATCAAATTCTTTCTTCTTTTCCTTCTCCTTTTTATTCAATTTTAATTTCATTGACATCGTAATTGATTTCTTCCTGGATGCATCAGATGGCGGTTCCACTGGTAATTTGGTTTCAGAATTACTTCTTAAGGCCAAAAGCGAAGGGTAGTTTGACAAAATGATGTTGTAAAGACGTTTGTTTACCATTAGTTGATCCAAGACCTCGGCCGGCACCTTAAATTAAAAAAAATGTTGACACATGATATCTATATTTTATGCAAGTAAAATTGTAACATAAAAATTAAAGGCGAATTTTAAATACCTTTTCACTTTGCTTCAAAAATGTTGGAAGATTAATAACAGAGCTGCCTTTTTGGAATGACATGTCGGCATTTCTCTTCGTCGCTGCTTCCAAATCCTCCGCTTCAGCTATAGAAGCAACTAGTGTTGTCAAAATATATTCAGGTGTTTCTCCACTCTTCATCAAAGTCTTGAGTTCTTCTGCGCCAGGATATACAGATTCTCCACCACCAGATTTAGCTGATTTAGCTGAGATAGACATTGAACTAGGTGCTCTTTTAGCCTTGCTTAACTTCCTCTGCTTCTTCTGTTCAATAATCAACCATTCTGGATCTCTCATTATCGCACCACACACGCATACATTAAGTACTGTACCGGCTAATAGCAAGAGAGCGCCTCTCCAGCCAAATTCGTCTAACAAATATGTTGTGAGCGGAGAATAAACGAATGTGCCAAATCCAACTCCACATGATCCTAATCCCACGGCTAAGTTGCGACGCTTCTCAAACCAGTACGCTATGGATACCACAGCGGTAACATACAATAAACCCATACCTAAGCCAGCTAGAATTCCGTATGTCACATACAATCCCTCTACACTGTTACTGTACGAAGCCGCTACAAATCCTATTGTAGATGAAACTCCGCCAACTATTGTCATTTTCCTGCATCCATATCTGTCAACAAGCGCACTCATAATAGGACCAGCTATTAAGGGCACCGAAATGAAGAGACTTCCGATGAGAGAAGTTTTAGCTTCACTGGTGTCAAAGTAATCGACGAATTTTACTTGCAGCAAACCATACGAAAATGCCAAACCGTCTGCAACAGTAGCGATTAAGAACGAGGCGACTACAACTACCCAACCCCAACCACCATCAGGTATTTGCGATTCCGGTTCAGGGGCTGGCGTAGAACAAATACTGTCTGCATCACCCAAACCAAAGAATTTAACACCTTCATTGGTTGACTTTGCATCTTCATCATTTTTATCATCCTTGTGATAAGCTACGAGTAAATTATCATTTTGTCTGTCATTCTCCGTTTTCATCGAATTCACTGTATTGAGATCGTTTTTAGGCTTCTCGGCCTCTCTTAAGTCGAATTTATCATTGTTGTCTATATACTTGATGTCATTCGTCTTGAGTAATGGCGACGTAGTCTTCTCCTCTTCAGACGGTACCCTTTGTTCATGCTTGATAAATTTATCTTTACCTGGTATTCCATTTGCATGAGCTCTTTGTGTGTCCATTAGTCACTTGAGCCTGCCTTATTTAAGTACGGTTCTAAGTACGTACTCCAAACACTAGAATCGTGTTCTTCTGTGTCTGTCAATGACACAGGACTGAAATTTGAATTCAGTATTCAAGGAGTAATTGCTCTATGTAGAAGAGACAATCAACTCTCTAGACCAATTTCTTAATCTTGGGTCTCTAGCTGAATAGCGACAAGGCCTCTTTGAAAAACAAAGTGTGAGAGTGCAAGGATTGCTTGTTGTCGGGTTCATCAAGGACCGGCTAGTCCTCGATATCACACTTTTGAAAAATTCACTTTTCAGATTACCGCGCGGTTGACTTCTGTACCACGTTTGCTTTCTGGACATTAAGAATTAAAGTTTCGCTAGCGGAACCATTTCAATGTCCGGAAACAGAATGAATCTGAAACAAATAAAAATAATACTTTGATACATTTTATTCATTCATTTTTTTTTTGTGACTGTACGTGATGGAGCTTGGACGTATATAATTTACACGATTGAATAACCTTAACAATGCCAACTTGTCCAATAAGGTCACAAATAAAAAGAAGACATTAAACAAAAAAGTGTTCACTAAAAATATTGTTTTAAAACAAATAAATCCAAATTCAAATATTTTATTTCATTATAAGGTAATAATGAATTTTAAAGATACAATACAAATGCAGTTCATCGACTTTGTGCGTTCTGTTGACTAAGATTGATTAGAATAAAGCCGGAAATAATATGAAGAAGTTAGGTAAGGAAGATCGTGGAACATCATTGGATTCTAAATGAACAGTACCGATTCTAATGACGTCTACTGTTCGTTAGATCCAGCAGTAGATTTAATAAGAAGATGAAGGAAATGAGGAGGTGCAGAATATTTCTTCTAATGAATACAGATAAATTATAACATAATTATTAGGAAACATTTCTTGATTTGTTGAGTGGACGTATCCAGATGTATTTTATTTGGTCACTAAGTAGATTTAGCTCCCAATTTGTGACTCGGAAAAGACGACCTATGTTATGGCTACAAGTGGTCATTCCTGATAAAACAAAGTGAAAATTGGAGACTTCGTGCTCTTGGACAAGTCCTTAAGGGTAACTATGTAAGGGCAACGGTGCGTTCCATTTGATTTCCCAAAGCTTCCCTTAAAGACGTCTTTAGCTACTAGGGAGACTTAGGTCTTGCATAAAGCGATGTTTCTCCCGAAAATTCGGGCAAATTAAGAAGATCCCCCTAGCCATCACCTTATCGCGCATCAAGGTTTATATTTCATTTGTTTCACGGCATTGAATTGGCGACAATAACATTTAAAATTAAACAATAAAACCATGTTATACAAATGGCGCCCGTCGAGGTCGTCCACCAGTTGTAATTAGGAAAATAAACGGTTTTAACCTAGAGAGACACAATCAACTGCATCTACTTAAGGTACTTGTCCCCTAAACAGCGAGCCCACGATGCGCAACACATTTCTTACGTAACATACATGTATATTACGTACGGATTTTGTAAATCGATTTATTCACGAAACAATAATGTTTTTGGATATAAAGGTGGCAGAGCTATAGTTCAACCGGGGAGGCACCATCGCCCCCTCATAATCCGCCGCAAGACATTACTTCTGTTTCGGTTGGAGAGGTCCGAATCGAGGATCTTAATCCTCAGGAGTATTTGTGGTTTTACGTGGATGTCTATGAACTGCGACTACTTAACATCAGGTGGTTTGCATGCTCGTTTGCTACTCTATTCATGTCAAAAAAAAATAACCGATTGTACAAGCTTATGTTTCATTGCTATTTACTCGCTTAGAGACTACGGCTAATATCATAATGTGTTATCAGCAAAGTATTAGTTACGCTAACGTAACGTAAAGTATAATTAACTTAATAACAATAATAATAAAATAAATAATGACTAATGAAAAATGTGTTACTAAGTCATTAAAGTACAACGCTAATAGTTTACAAATAACATGAACTTTTGCAGGAAACTCTACATTAGTTGCGTTCATATAGAGATACTGTTTTAACGATAGGACAAGACTCTTGTTTAAAACTTGTCTGTAGGCGGCAGCGGCTACTTCTGATTACTTGCATGCTCGGTTTCTAGACATTATTATAAAATACAAACAGAAAATTTAAACGTTAAAAAGTTCAATTCCCCTTATTAAAATATTTAATAAGGGGAATTGAACTTTTTAACGTTTTTATTTATTCATTCATATATAAAAAAACGGTTTCTTATCACTTAAACGAATTGTCCACATATAAAGTGTGAAAAAATAAGTGTATACACGTTATATAAGCGTGTAACGTTATTAGTTTAATTGTACCATTAAAACGAAAATCACTAATTGAAGATACTTCAAATTTTGTGTACAGTGTGCTTCTGTATGCGTTATGGGCTATGTAGTCTGTGACTGAGTTTTGTGTACAGTGTGCTTCTGTATGCGTTATGGGCTATGTAGTCTGTAACCGAGTTTTGTGTACAGTGTGCTTCTGTATGTGTTATGGGCTATGTAGTCTGTGACTGAGTTTTGTGTACAGTGTGCTTCTGTATGCGTTATGGGCTATGTAGTCCAAAAATAATGGTATTTTGAATACAAAATATTATCCTTTCGTTTTCTTTACTATTATTTTGTTATTAATGTTATTATTGATAGAGACTATGTGTTATGGCTGTTATGTCCAAATAGATTTTCAAATTATTGACGTTCTCTAACATACTCTTTTTGCATCATATTTTGCAAATTTTATAAATAAGTTAGTTCATAGCCAGATGTCTAAGCTTATATTTAGCAGGCAAAGCCGCAGTTTAACATTAGTAAATAATAATAAAGGGTTCTCCCCCGGTAGGTTCTAAAAATCTGTGTTCTTCCCTCCATGTGTTGTGTTTTGTATTTTCTAATTAACAATATAACCTACTACATCTATAATTCTTACTGATAAATAAATAATTGATAATGATTATAAATACATTTCTTACCAAGCTTTACATGTTTTGAGTGTCCTCTTGTTATCATAATTTAATTTGGTTGCTATCTCAAAATCAAATTCAAAAATTCGATGTTAATAACATGTAATTCGAGTAGCGATTTGTATCGGCATTCGAACATTACATGAACGTGTAATATCTTGTTATAAAATCAACATTGTAATCTATTTACAATGTTTCTGCAGTTTATAAAAAGTTATAATTAATTAAATAAATCCCCGGTTATCTAAATAAATACCTACAGCCTTAGAGAAAGAACATAAAAAAATAATATAAAAAGTAAAGAGTCAAGAGTACCATACACTCTACTATAATCTCTTCATTGTATTAAATAGAGTCACTTCATGCCATCTGTATGTTTAGATCTTTCAACACTACACAACAGATTTTAATGCGGTTTTCATCAATACACAGAGTAATTCAAAAGGAAGGTTTATATGTGTAATAAATACATGCTTGATATATGAGAGAAAAGTCCATAATTTCAAAGATTTGTAATGTGATGTTGTAAATGCACACGTGCGAAGCTGGAGTGAGTGTCTACAATGTAATAAAATAAAATAGGAAGGTGACTGTCCCAGAGATCATCGTATAGCCGACACCGCTAAACGCAAAATCCAGAAATTTTGCAAATTACTTCTTCATATAGCGTAAGTGAATACAAAGATATGCATTTTGAAAATTCCACCCGTAAGGGGTTGAACATTTCAAAAAGTAATCAAAAATCCTTTATTTATTCAATTTTGATATTTTACATAAATTTAGGTCTCTCGTGGTAAGTTTAAAATAATAACCCCTCTTCGTCTCTTCACTGTCGTCTTCTTGTTGAATAAATAAGGCTATAGTATGACTATAATAATAATATAATATATATATATATATTTACTACTTAAATAAAATACATAAGGTATTAATAATTATTAATTAATAAATGTTGACTTTAATGTGAGCAAGCCGAAGTCAAAACCTAGTAGTATAGGATCCATCATCGATGAGTCACAGAAGGTATTAGAATCAGAGGTTGTTTGTTTGCTTGTGTAAATTAATGTTCCAATTTGTCTCCAAAACGGTTTGACCGATTTAGATATTCCGTAGTGTTTGTATTCTTTAAGTTATACTTCTTTTGGCGCATTAGGAAAAAATGATGTGAGTAAATTTTTACGATGGGCGCGCACAGCGTCACGAAAAACAGACACCATGAAATTCGATAATTTGGTAGTAATAACGTTACTGTCGTTAATTTGATAAGTTGCTAAGTGATACACAATTAAAAATAATTAATTTATTATATGATATTTAAATTAAATTTATTTCACGAGATAATGTGTTATATTAAAATTACAAATTTTCTTTCAAATGTATTAAATACTTTACTAAGGACATAGAAACGAGGACACAGGCTACATGTTAAATGGACACTGCAGCCCATTATCATCCATTTCAAACTGAACTAACATCCTATACGAAGTAGTACGTAATCGTTGCTACTCTTAAAGACTAATTTCGTCTCGCTTGTAGCCGGCAACCGCATCTCTCCAACGGAAACAATTGCTTCAAAGTTGATTATGAGGGTGGCGGTGACACGATTGGATTACGGCAGATTATGACTGCAGTTATCTCCGGTCGAACTATATTTCTATTACCTTCCAAAAATAATGTAAAATTATATGCATTAAGGTGCAAATGTTGTGCAAGTCTATAATTTAAGTGCATAGATGTATCTGTTTTTAACACGCTTTTATTAGCTTGGGTTGTATGTATGTATGTATGTAACGGATTCTTTAAGCTTAATTTTCACCAATTTCCAGATGTCTGATTAATTTGTAACATTAATTTAAGATAATTTTATATCCTTAGTTGGTATGCATTAATAAATAAATAAATAAACGAAGACTAATTCTTTAACGCGATTACGCGTTTGAGGCCGGGTCGTTGAACTTCCGAATCAAGGGCGCAAAAACTAGGCAATCGCGTTAATACGACCAAAAAGGTCACTCCGTTGTTTACCCATAATCTAATTGTCGTAAATTAATGTAAAACTATTAAGTGCTGTTATGCAATTGTAGCGGGACTTCTTCTGTACGTTAAACATTGAATATACTACTTCTAGGTACTACAACATACGTTTGAAACCGTGATGTATTAGAAACGTCAAGTTTTCTATAGTAAGAGATTACATTTGTGTAGTGATTTAAAACGATGAATGAATATCTATTCCTTGATATACGAATAAAGAAGTTAATAATAAAATTTAATTAAAAAAATCGTAAACGCCATCCCTTCCAATTGTATTACAAAATTCTTCTATGCAAGATTTCAATATTTCCCTTTTCTAAATTGTGGTAAAATGGCGGTAAAATGGTAAAGTAAAATGGTCTCAGAATACAAAACATTATATATTTTTGTCTGTTTATGCAATTGTCGACTGACTGAGGTGAGAGAACTCAAAAAGAACAAATACTATCATATCGATTATTTGAGCACGCATTGCGGAAATACTTATGCGTAGTTATTGGCTGTTTTCGAATAAATCTTAATCAGTACAAAAATGTGGTTTATCTTAAATACTGGGATTAGGTTGATTAAAATAGATTGAAATGTACAAATACAGCTTGGTCTCGGATTCATATAGATCACAATACATTTAAAATGATCCTATTAAAATTTGATTTTGCGTGATTTTACCTCCTTTTTTCCTAGAAGAGATACCATTCCAGTTATATGCGATTGTTTTAATGTTTTTTTACACAATTTTGCGGAAAAACATATTTCATTTAATTTTACCTATTTTTCTCGCAATATTGTAATGGTTCTAGCGGAAAAAAGGATGAAAATTTGCAAAGCCCGTCCCTAACGTAACAATCGGCTCGTTCTCTCATTCAAATGCGTCACATAGTTAATTTTAACTTTTATCCAATGACACCCTACATGATATGCTCAGATTTTAAAGGTGAGTGAACTATAGTTCTAGCGGGGAGGTACTACCGCCGCCCTCATGATCCACCATAAAGCAATACATGTGTTTCGGTTGGAGAGATGGAGAGTATATTAAATCCTTAATTAAATTCTTATACTTTTCGTAATTTCACTATTCACATACAAAACACGCTTAATGAGGGATTTCGTTTTAGTTATTTGGGTACGGATTCCTAAACAGCGGTAAGTTTCCATTACCGTACTTTTTTTGCAACCAATGATGTCATTGTACGCGGAATTCGATACGTCTACATATATTTTTTCCCTTTTCTCACTTCCATAATGTTCGTTATTAACTTTGCATAAAACTTGCCTTATACGTGTTCAACTTCATAAAATATGCGACCCAATTATTTATTCTCAACATTCGCAGAAATGATTCTTAATTCTTCGCGAACGTATAATAAGGTATATGTTTTTGTATAATTAGCCATAACCTGGGACTTTGCCGGCGAAATAAATACTTACATACCTACTGTAAATGAATAGGTAAACATTATTTAACTAATATTACTTAAAAGGACGTTTATTTTAACAATATTTTAAAGGTGGTAGAGCCGTTAGACCTCGCCCGGGGCGGTACTTCATGTATTGTGTTTTGGTTGGGGAAGTGTGGTTGCCGGATACAAATTATTGGAGGCGACCATCTTAGTCCTCAAGAGTAGGAACGCATCCGCGTCCATCCTTAAATAGAACTTCTGTTCTATTTGAGATTGGACGTGGTTGTTCTTGGACTGCAGTGACCACTTACCATCAGGTGGCCTGCATGCCCGTTTCTTACTCTTTCACAATAAAAAAAAAATTAGACACTAACTACTTCCTGTGGCTTCGTCCACGTGGGCTTTAACTTTGGGTATTTTCCGGATTTTGCAACAGTTTCCGGAACTTCAAAATTGACTTTTGTATTTATAGACCGAATGAAATAAAATGAACGATGTTTTTAATCACATGCAAAATATATAAAAACAACACGGTTTCCATATATTTTGGTTATTAATTCTGTAATGTTGATTACATATCATTATATAAAAATACAGTTTCCTTATATAGAGTAAATGAGGACCAAGAAAATAATGGGGATTTAACACGTTTTAAAAGATTATATTAGTTTATTATATAGATTTCTACATCAGCAAAGCCACAGGAAAACCTAATATATAGATAAAATAATCTTTGAGATTAAATAGGTACTTATAACTTGATATATAATGTCGGTAGTTACTCATTAATATTTCATGCAATTCCATTAAGGAATAATAAAATATTTTATTAACATATAGGTATACATAAATCATTTGATATTATATTCACAGTCGTTGCCTAAGCGTGTTGACGGCAACAGGTAAATAAATACGCAGACAGACTACTGTTAATCTTAGTGCGAAATGTACTGTTGTGTCTTGAAACAAGCTTATTTCAAGCTTACTTTCAACTTTCGTACATCGGAACATAATTGAAAATAATGAAGGTGCATCGACATTAGAGAAGAGGAAATCATTATCTTTGAAGTTAACCTCATAAACCCCACTTTGCTTAATAGATAAATAGATACTAGCTAAAATCTAGACCTGATAGGAACCCTTTAAATGTCCTACTACTGATCACAGTTCTCTACTAAGTGGGCGAGACTTTGGGCGTACTTCGCTAAGATATTCCAATGCGTATATGAATACTAAATTAATATGTAAATATCCTGATCGCAAATAAAACTTGGAACTTTCTATGTGGCAAAACGATATTTACCACTTTATATAACTTTTTATAACGATATTGACCGGTAGAAAAAGTTGGACGGAACTATGTATAAATCAACAGCAATCAAACAAACCAATAACTAGAATCAACATCAACTCATTACTGTCTAACTGCAGAACAAGGATTTGCTGTCAAAATGAGATAGACGCTATAACTAGAATCAACATCAACCCATTACTGTCTAACAGCAAAACGAGGATTTGCTTTTACAATGAAATAGACGCCATAATTGGTATCAACATCAAACCATTACTGTCCAACAGCTGGAAACGGATCTCAGAGTGAAAAACACACGCAATAATCCATAACACCGTCCAAGTGTAGATTAATGGAATTAACACTTCTTTTTAATAATTAATTTCTAATAAAAACTTATAAAACACAAAGAGATGCCAGGGATTCGAACCCCGAACTGGCGAGCCGAATCTTACCACTAGATTATTACTAATTCCTAAAATCATCGTTAACAAATATAACAAAATTAATACAAATATACTATGCTTAACAGCTAATTTCAATCTGTTGCTTTCGTGTGACGATGCAGGCATGCTTTTTAAACACACATGGTTCATTTCATGAACCTAATAATTTAAACATCAACAAAAAAATATGTCTGTATTAAAGTATGCAAGTATTTTCCTTAAAATCTAGTGTTTCTACTTATAATTATTACACAGAAATAAAGATACGTACCTACTGTGGTATTATATACGAGAAGCTATTTTATGCTTGACTTCTTCTGTACTTTGAATTAATATAACGTCGAGTCGCGTAACGTACGGTAAGCAAAAAAGCGGTAAGCAATATTCAGAAATCCACTCTAAGATCAAACGCCTAAAAATGTACACGTGAATTAGAAACTCGGTACAACTAGAAACGCGTAGTGGAATTTCTCGTAGATAACACTATTATTTAATTTAATAGCTATGCAGTGACGTCACGCATGAATACAGATAGCAAATACGTGTGGACAGAGCAACGCGCACGCTTATACTAACTCTACGGACCACGCACGGACCTAAACTTATATTTTTTTTGTATAAATTGATGGAGATTTCAATTTACATTGGATTTGTGGTGCTTATTGCATAGGTATTATGGCTGAATATTGTATGAATATTTCCGAAACACGACTATCACGATGCCTTATCAGCGATCGATGTAGATAAATAATATAGAGTTTGGACCTTCCACGAAAGCTCTTATGTGTTATCTGTTCCATGGCATTATGAGTCTATGTTATTTGTTTATTTTTTATATTTGATAAGTAATAAACGAGTGTACTGACCACGATATTCAATTATTGCTACTGAAGAACATGCAAGTGATCTGTCGTTAAGTGGTCCCTGTAGGACATTCACATCCACTATTAAACAAGACAAGTCCTGAGATTGAACGTAGATGCGTGCCCATTAAGACTAAGACGATCTTTCACTTGTAAGTATAGTAAGTAGGGATGTTATAGATATGAAATTGCGGATACTAAAAAACTAGCTTTTTCAGTGATCTATTGATATCACACACCCCACGCTTTTTTACATGGCATTTTTTCTTATTTATACTTTTTTTATAAAAGCGTGGTTTTTAGTTTTTTTTTTTTACTATTCTTTATTTTTCTTTTTTCATATTATTTCATTGTCATCGGTCCTTGATACGTGTGCGAATTTTCAAATTAATCAGACATCTGGAAATTAGTGAAAATTAAGCTCAAAGAATCCGTTACATACATACATATATACAACCCAAGCTAATAAACCCGTATTAATAATGGTTTCGGTACGGGTACGGATAGTTATGAAATTATATCGGATTATCCGTTAATTCTTCTAGTTTCGGTAATGGATATTAAATTTATAGGGAATTTCAAAAGTACAGCATAGTAAACAAACAATGCAAAGACGTGCGTGGCTTGTGTCTCGGCCGATTAAAAAAAAACTTGTCATAACGTGTCATTTAGACACCGCCCCTATTAAAATTATCCGAAACTTTTACATCGGATTCGGTTACGGTTACGGATAGATTTTTATATCGAATATCCGATAGGTTCGGTTACGGTTACGGAGCTCCTTAACATCCCTAAGAGTAAGTAACACCATTCCAATCCCAAATGAATAGTTTACTCTATTCTACTTTTGTTTCGTTAAGAGCCGCGATTGCCGGTTACACTTGTGAAACAAGGCGACCATCTCAGTTTTCAGAAGTGGCAATGCCAAATGCGTTGAGTTGCGAGATGCACGACGTCAGGCAGAACTGTAGCCCTCTTTAATGTTATCCAAAGGTTGCAGAGTTCATTTAACATCAGATGGCGTGCTCGCTCGGATGCTACTTCTCAATATAAAACAAAAACTCTTAAATCAAGGAGGCTTAGACCATAGTCGACCACGCTGGCCCAGTACAGATTGGTGAACTAAACACACCTTCTACACCTTTATCGGAAACTCTTAGACATGGGTATTCTCACTATATTTTCCTTTACCGTTAAAACAAGTAATAATTGATTCCTTATAAGCAATTAAATTTAGATGTGTGCCTAGAATTAGACCCTGGACTCTCCTAGTGAAAGGCAGAAGTCCTAACCACTAGGCTATAGCTGCTTCTTTTGCCATATGCTTTCAAATATTTTTGTTACAATATCAAAAATGAGTCATTGCAAGTGTGTCTATGACTAAAGGGTTGTTTTTTTATTATCTGTTCAGCTTTTAATTATTTACTATTTGTACTATAACCGAGTATAGACAAAGGCGGAACAGATTATCGTTCATTCTGTATCCGCATAATTACCAGTTGCAAATCTTATTAAACCTGTCTTAAAGGATTAATATATAAAACAATAAATAAAAATATCACAGTTTGGGCAGCAAAATATGTCCATATAAATATAATAATTAGTAATAAAATAATTTCTCTGCAGCTTAAGTCTTTAAAGGGATTAGGGTAACTGTAAAAATGGCAAAATCACAATAGGATGCATAGCATGATATAGCAATAAGGAGCACGTTATAAATTAAAATAGATTCTGTAATAGCTGCCAATAAATCATATATTATTAAGATATTATTATTATAGCCACTTTTCCTAATAATGTGTACCTAAAAAACGTTAACTTTTTTAATATTTTTTTCTTTTGTATAAACCACAAACTGGAGGATGGCCCGGACTCTCGTACTTTAGCATAAGCAAAAAATAAAGCCACAGAATATTTACATTTCGTGTCCGTCACTTATTTTTCCATATTTGTATAATTCCTGATGAGAAATGAGTTAAGAATGTTGTCTATTTCTGCACGAAGTTAGGAGAAAAACTAATAATTCATAGAACATTTTTCACCTTTGAAAACTTTCGATAAGAAAGCAATACCTACGCCATAATTATTCTTACTTAACATTTTTACTTTCATTCATCTTTTTATACCTACTTATATATTTTTACAATGTTATATCGTACTAAATTATTTAATCTATGTACATCTGAGATTAATTAATCAAATAAATATCCAAAACATTATCCACGCATCAATAGCTAGATAATTATTTTTGTTTTATCTGTGTAATCCTTGTTGGCTTTTATTCTGTATTATTTATTATTTTTGATGTGAAATATCTTTTTGTAATATAGCAGCTTAGATAACAACAAATAAATAAAAAGAAATAGGTGTGTCAAAAATACTGTATTCCGTTTGTGGTTTTTGCTTTTCAATAAAACTAACAACTTTTGATACAGTACATTGATTTAAATTAAAAGTATATGTTACTTGACGCAACATAGACTATGAATATATTCTCAATTTCGTAAATTTCATACAAAATCAAACAAACAGACAGCCAAAAATTTAAAAAGTGATCGAACTATATTATTGGTATTAGGGATTACGTGATATAACTATAGTCCACCAAAGAGTACTGTACAAATGATAAACGCGCGGATTTTTCATGTTCATTTATAAAAAACTTACATATCTAATACATTTAGTTTGTAAGTCTAAGCGTATCTTATAGGGGTTCTAAAATGTACAGCATGCGTAGAAAATAAGTGTAAGTTTATCTAAAAAAATCGTCTAAATTAAAGTCTATGTGATCCCAAACAGAGCAGAGACAATGCGCGTTTCAGTGAAGGATCTGTTTATATATGTATTGGCTTTTTCTGCACCAAGTATTATAAAAAAGATACGTATAAAAACTTTTAAAAATTATACAATAATTAACTTGTTTTTATGTAGATAGTGCATGTTCTTTCTATAGATATGATCTCAAACATATTTTTGAGGATTTATATTTAAAATTACATATTCTATCTTACAAGATAATCGCAAAAGCATGTTACTAAGAGATAATAAATTGCTAACCTCCTAAATATTTCCAGGGTTCCGTAATGAATTAAAAAACCCTTATAATATCGTAACCATCCGTTTATTCCCTTGTCCATCTGACCATCTACCCGTAACTAAATGTGTAGAAAGAAAGCCTTATAAAATCGTCATGTCTGTCTGTTCGTTTGTTTGTTTCTGTCGATGCCATAACCAAATGTCTAAAACGGAATACAGTGTAACCTCGATATAACAAATTGCAAGGGGATAAGTAAATATTCGTTATATCAAGTAATTCGTTAAACTGAGATTTGTTATATTGAGGTATGTTTGGTCTAAAATTTGTTATAAAGATGTAAAAAAATAATTTTATTCGCGAAACCTGTCGCGACTGAATCACATAATATGGGATTGAGGGTTATATAGAGGTTTTAAGTTGACAAAATTCGTTAATTAGAGGTATTTACACTTTTTTGATAATTGAGAACTCGTTATAAAGAGGTTGTTCGTAAAAAATCGTAATGTAAAGGTATATTTTACATTAATTCTTATGGACATTTCAAGGGGATTACGTAACATTTGTTAAAAGGAGGAATTCGTTATATTGAAGTTGCACTGTGTTTATAAAATCGTCGTGTCCGTCTATTGGTCTTTCCGTCTGTAGATCTGCCCTTAAAACATATTAAAGAAACCCTTATAAGATCATCATTTCCGTCTATTCGTCTGTCCGTCTATCAAACTGTCCATCTCTCTACTCGTCGTCGTCTTTTTCATCAACATACTGGTTGTGCCCGCGACTTCGTCCGCGTTTATTTTATACATTATCAGAATATGAAACAACCTACGCATACATACCAGTTATTATTTAATTTCTCGCCCAATTTGCAAAAAAACTAAACTGATTATGCAGTAAAACATTCCTCAGAAATCACTCTACCTGTTGTTGAAAACTGTGAAAAAATCCGTCCAGTACTTTTTGAGTTTATCGCGAACAGACACACAGACAGCCGCGACGGGGGCTTTGTTTTGTAATATTTAGACATAGATTTATAATATTTATAGAAATATGAAATATAGTTATAGGTTGATATTATAAACTTCTTTGATTATGTAGATATCCTTAAATGAAGACTGAAATCGTGTTAGAACCACTACTTTAGGCTTTATTCTGAGGACATATTAATAATCTCTATAAAATATATTAATGTATATTCGCAGATTCCTAGAAGCAGGAAATATGTACTACAAACCTATTAACATGAATCGCTTCAGTATACATTATTGATAGAATGTACAACATAAATTATCCGTCCGTTTATCTTCCACGTGTGTGATCATTCATCATAATTGCCTGTTTCTGTACCTATATCTTATTAGTAGGTTTTGATCGCAGCCTCGTCGATATTACAATAAATTATACAGTACTATTTTTAATCTATATTAATATTAGTAGTACATATAAATAACAATGGTTTTAAAAAAACAGCTCTTAGTTTTAGTCGTGACCGCGAGCCATGCAACTGTTTCGAAATACGGAGTAACAAATACCGTAATCGTAAGTACCCGGTACATAGTAAGATGCATATAAAAGAAATAAATAAAAATCATACAATCTTAATACTTCTATTTTACCCTTTAAGGGTAGAATTTCAAAAAAATTATTGCTCACGTACGCTATATTTTTTTTGGCAGTTAGTTTCTTTAACCTAATTAACCCAACAGGGCGCCCAGAGCTTACAAACAGATTTAACATCGTAACTTTGACAGCCCTAATCATGTGCCGTAAAACATTACTTGTGTTTCGATTTGAGATTTGCGGTTGCCGGCTACAGTTTGAAGCGAGGCGACCATTTTAGTCCTCAGGAGTAGCAACGTATCTACGTTCGAGCTCAGATAGGATTTTTTATGGTGCTTGTGGTTGTACGTGGATGTCTATGGGCTGCTACTACTTAACATCCATTGGTTGGCATGTCCGTTTGCTACTCTTCTCGCATAAAAAAAAGAAAAGAAGTCATTAAATATATGAAAAATACCTTCTAATGAAACAAAGTATTAGAATTTTATTTTTTATGAAAATTCATTTTAGTTTCACATTTTATGTTGATGTTAATCGTGATAATCCTTATATCGTATTCCGTCTCAATTATCGGATAATGGATAATATTCGGATCGTGGATTATAGTATAACTTGTTGATACAAATCTTACAAGTTTAATCATAATTGATGAATGACCAGGGCGGTCCCCGCCCTGGTCATTCATCAGAGAGACCATTTTTCAGACCATCTTCAGACCTTGAACATAATCTTCATACCACAAAATGGTTGTCAAAACAACTCTACTGAGGTCAAACACAGGTGGGATTTAAACACATTTAAAGGTGGGAGAACTATAGTTGGACCGGGGATTTTTGTAACATCTATTCAAATAAACTTGGAAAGTAAAATATTTGGTAAATTAAATACAAAATGTCATTGAAATCAATCATTAATTCCTGCATAGTCATTTCCGCAAATGAATCTGTACGTTGGATTTAAACGTATTTAAATAATAAACTACCATTAACCTACAGCTTCGTTCGCGAAGTATAACTTTAGAATTAGAAAAATATTAATGAGGGTATTTTAATGATAATTAATTGGTGGTCTTCACTTAGTTCTGATATAATTTAACGTGATATTGCATAGCCTATTTTTAAATCAGTAATACCAGTATGCAAAATTTGAGGTAGATAAAATCAGTACCTATAGCAATTTAGAAATATTAAAAAATTAATAAACTGACTCTACACGTATTCAAACGAGGTTATTTATCAAAATATCGTTTATAATTAGCGAGCCAGACCTTCGGTTTACGCAATGCCGTCTAGTTTTCGACAAAACGACACGAAATTGGCCACAATCCAGGATTTAAAATATAATCATCTTGCGCACACGATAATACGTAAAGTGCATGAAATTTGAACACCCATTGCGCCAGTGTTCTAAAGAATGAGTTTGCGTAACCGTTGAGGGTTCCAAGTACGGCTCAAATTCGGTGAAGGAATGCTTACAGACTTTTGTGTTGCTGTAATAAGGCGCATGAATCAATATTGAAAATGTGGCGACTTTCCCCTACTCGACAAGAGATGGCGCCACACGATCCTGAATCACGCTATCGAAGTTTTCTAAATACCTGGCATATATACAGGTATTTAGAAAATAAAGCCTTCGCCAAAGAAAATATTGAAATCATTTTGAAAAAAAAACACGATAATAATGTTTTTTTTTTAAATCTGCACAATATTTTGTAAAATACAAAAGCTTATTAACATAAAAACATATCGAAAAATATATTAGTTTATCCCTTTTCTGTTTACACATATAGACTTTGGCCTTTCTTGTGGTATCGGGACTAAAAAACTTTTTATTTTCATTACCAATGAGAAACGCCATCTAAATGTTTTCTATTCCAAAATAATTTCAATGATTCCGTTGACACGAAAATGGCATGGTGTCATAACAACGGTCCATTTCTACCTAAAATATATCGGTTACTTGAGAAATGCCTTATAAATATTTTATTTTCCAAAACCATTGTAACATTTGCAATAACACGATGTCATATCAACGTCTACGTCTAATTTTCAACTTCGGTAACTACAACGTGATGTCTAAGAAATCACCTATATTTACTTTGTACATTTCGATAACTGCAAATTTCATTCCTGGTCAGAAGCGTCTTCTGAATGTTCTATATTCGAAAACAATTATAATATTTTCGATGACACGAATATTATGATGTCGCATCAATGGCCCATGTTTCCATGAACACAATGGACAATAATAATACGAGCCATTGTTTTCAATTGAAACAAAACGAGCGTGAGCAATCAAATATCAATTATATGTACAGATGGATAAAGTACAAATTAGTATAGCAACTTATGAATTTACATTTGACGACAATGCGTGGACATGGAAATCTTTGAATTACTTCGTATACAAGCGGTGATACATACGTTGTGTGTGCATTTAGTATCCTTTTATGTAGCTGCATAAGTGTGTGGCTTGTGCATTATAAATGATTGAGAAAGTTAAGCAACGTCGGGCGCGGTAAAAATTGGATGGGTTACCGCTGGTGGCAAAATTTTATGAGTGTTTCCATATTTTGATTTTTTCTAGAAGTGTACAATATCGTCAATTAATGACGTGGGTGACATAGCGGTGTACTAAAGTCTGTGCTAAAGTGGTATATTAAAATAAAAAAAATAGTGTTATTGATTTTTTTTCTAGAAATCTACATGATCGCAAATAATGACGTGACACAAGGACGCAACACGTCACTTGTTGACAACAGCAAAAAAAATAATTAACGATCGATCATCGTTTATACATCCGAGATTTTAAGATATCCTTATAAAAACCACTTATACGCGTTACGTGTGCATACGTTATCAAACATCTGATATTAAGGTTGAATAACACCGTATCATTTGTGGGCGGTAGCAGATATATCCGCTTATAACCGGTTTTAACGAGACTGCAGTTTTTATCTAGTAATTATTTGATTATAAGCGTTAGTATATATGTGACACAGTCATAGGGTAATAAATAATCCTGTTGTGTCTTTGTAGTGTACTTGCCTTGGAACACAGCACTAGATTTTCAAGATCGCGGAATTTATATACATATTTTACTAAATCACGGGTAAACATAAAGGTGGGAGAAATAGTCCGAGGAGATACCACCGCCGCCCACATAATCCGCCGTAAAACATTACTTGTGTTTCGGGTGGAGAGGTACGGCTGCCGGCTACAATTTGAAGCGAGGCGACCATCTTAATCCTCAGGAGTAGCAACGTATTTGCGTTCGAGCTTAGATAGGATTTCAGTCGTATTTGTGGTTGTACGTGGATATCTATGGGCCGTGACTACTTAAAATCATGTGGTTTGCATGCCCGTTTGCTACTCTTCTCACATAAAAAATATCTCGGAATTTATTAATTTTACTATATAACGGGTATTCACGATTAATGCTTCAATTACCGACATTTCATGGTTACATTATAAAGCTCGTGGTCACGGCTAAACAGCCCCAACATTTGATATATCAATCTCTAGCTTTGCCATTAAAAACCCCGTCCCAACACGCCACAGCCCGCATCAATGTATTCACTCTCACTTTTCTGAACATCCGTTATTACTTCCGAATTCAAATAATAATGACTTTAGTACAGTGGATCGATCTTGATAAAGTAAAGAGTGAATTTTAATTCAAGATGAGAGCTCTAAATATTTCTTTAATCTAATGAATTTAATTCAGTAGTCACACACAAAACTACAGATAACAGACGAATAAAATATTATATAAAAAAAACTATTATTACTTACTTTCAATTGGTTTATGTATATACTATAATCGTTAATACCAGTGAATAATAGGGAGTAAACAAACAGACAGAAAGTAAAAAATATACAATACACAGAGTATCGATACGACTACAATTACAATGACTAATATTAAATGTACAAAAACGTCTCACAAGGCAAATAATGAAAAGAAATATAAATATAAGACACTAATAGTTTAAAAGACTTATCTGTACAAAACACACCGTTGCCATGGGAATTTAGCTTAAATTTATTTTACCTATTTGATAAATAATGACAATTTAAATAGCTTACTAAGCAATCATATTTTAGTATAGTTAGCAATATTTGTATCATACATATTAAATTTATTAAGTATCTAGCTATTCTTATTCATTGTGATCAAAATTTAATAGTCGGTAATGAATAAAAACTTGTGCCCAGTACGTAAGTCTTAAAATATATTCCTATGCACTTCTACATCTTATACTTACATTTTGAAATTAATATCTATAGTAGGCTCTCATAACACTGATTTAGAAGATTTGAAATGATATAGTAGTTACTTAATTATTCATAATATTTAACCTGATTTCCAATCAATAAATACATAATAGCATTTAAGTGCAATATATCTTGCTGTTTTAGATTTGGAAACAAAATTATAAAATAAGTTTAAATTTAAAAGAATGTATATTATCTGTGCAAATATACACGCATATCATACGTATTACTTTTTATTGCAAAACGATACTTCTTATCTGTGCAAAAACAGTTATATCAAATAACGTATTTTATATTCTGTAGATACGTTTTAAATCCAACTCTAGACCACGGAACTGAAACTAAACAGCCAAGTCAGTTTCAACCGATACGATCGGCACATATTGGTAATGGTTATGACGGTAATTTACAAACTGGTTCAAACTTAGTCCCTAAGAACATTAATACAGGAAGAACATTATCTAAGCAGCGGATAACGAAGGGTATTAGCCGTTCGTTAAATATGACTGTCAAACCCGGTCGAACTGTAGTTCTACCAGCTTGATATGTTCTAGGATAAAAGTACATATTTCGTTTATCATTTGCATTCGTTTTTATTCTATATTCGTTTGAGATTCTTGTGTTCTCTATACGCACAAAGGTGGGTTTAAGAGGATTTTTTTAAAGGTTTGAAATGATGGCCGAGACAAAGCAATGTTGGGCGGAGTCGTGAATTAAATGGACTACTAGTGGCATAGAGCATAAGAAAGCCTTGGCAACCACGCACATAATTTTCTGAAAATCTTACGTTATTAGTCTGGGACTCAAACCCTGAAACTCTAGTCAGAGATTGGAATGTTATCAATAACCCCAGTTCTTTATAAGCACGTGAATATTTTCTAAAAGTCACAAGCCAGCTATTTGCTGTCATATGATTTTCCTAATTTCCAATTTGTCATCGGCAAGGCGCTTCACCCACGCCGTCTGGACCGCATGTGGTTTCTAACATAATTGGAAAGCGTACCGTTTGCAACATAAAAACACTTCGCACTAAAAACTAAAATACCTTTAATAATTCAAAGCAGATTCTTTATTCATTATTTTTTTGTATCCTCATGAATCAATCTACTATTAGCATCTGTCCATAACAACTGTCCACAGTTTTCCTCCGCTACCGTAATTAAACCGTGACCAGAAGTTATGCAACTAGTTCGAAATATCGGCAATCAAAAATTTTTTGTCGTGAATACTCGTTACATAGTAAAATTAAATTCCGCGATATTTTTTAAAAATCATATTCTCTAACTACTCAAATTTTGGGTCAAAATATATTATTTGCAGAACAATTTTCGAATTTCCACAAACTTGTAGGATGCATTGTTTTGGAGAAAAGAGGCGACGTAAGAAACTACATGTTTTATGTTAAAGTAACATACACAAATAATAACTTCATTTAATGGAGCAAGTGGAGTTATTTCATACCATACAGTTTTATCATTTAAGTAATCATAGATTTTAAAATGTTTTTCACACGTTTGTTCAATGACCAATTTAAACTTTGTTTGTTTGATGACCAAATTTATTTTCTGAGAGATTTATGATACGATCTACTTTTGAATGACTTATCGCTTCAGAGTATTTTATGATTCATGAAATAATAAATAGTAGGTATCATCATGAAGCGTACAGGACTCTATAATATATAAATATAGGCACTGAAGCTCATGGACATTACATCAATCATACAACCTGAAACAGGACTGAAGTCCTATCTGAAGTCATATGTAAACGCGTTTCTTCTCCTTAAGACTGTTAATGTTCTCTTTAATTTTCTTTAACGGCAAAATGTTATATCACAAGCAACAAAATATGAACGGGGTTTTTTATACAACTATTTCGTAACCCGGAAAATGTACCAACGTCTTGCGCCAACGTAAATATTTTTTCAGTCTGCAACACTTCAACGTAAAACGGGCATGTCGTATCGTAAAAGATGAATACGCTGTAAAGTTTTAACCTCGCCGAAGTAAACAAAGATAGACTATAAAACTACCTATTATCCATACGGAACCTACCAGTTTAGAGCGTTAGTCCAAGTTTACTGCTTGCCTGTTTACCTCAATGCCTTGGCGTCGCGCCCGCAATACATTTTAAAAGTATATTTTTATGGATTAGAAGTGGAAGACTTCCTCCTTCTAATATTAAGTGCTCATTATCGCCCATTGGTACCTATGATCTAAAAAAAAATACAATACTCAATTTGAACAACCACATAATCAAAAAAAATCAAGATCAAAATATTTTTCAGAACTCTTTTTGAACGTCAATAACCTACCACCGACACGTAAGGAGTTTCGTTTTGGCGAAGAGGAGCCGAAAGATATTCTAAAAGACACATCTTGTGCTTTGATAGACAGGTAAGGTTCAATTCCAATCTTTACAAAAATAAAAAATAAATTCAAAACTGTTCCTATGCCGAAATGCATATTATGACATTAAGGGCCATTTAAATGATAAGAAAACCAGGGATGGAGCCAACCTCATTTCTATTTTTCATATAATGG
Source organism: Phocides pigmalion okeechobee (assembly GCA_018251015.1). Taxonomy (NCBI): domain Eukaryota; kingdom Metazoa; phylum Arthropoda; class Insecta; order Lepidoptera; family Hesperiidae; genus Phocides; species Phocides pigmalion. Next base: position 23,819 of record DWON01000639.1, read on the forward strand.
GTTTATTTACTCGGAATTTTGGACAGATGGCAGATGATGGATATTAATACACAAGATTAACTGTCTCATGTGCCAACCATCTTTTAAAAGTTATACAGTATATCATCAATGACTGATTAAAAAAGAACCCTGAGAGTTTTTTCCGCCGGATATTTTTCCCCGTCAGCCTTAGCCAACAGGGCGCTCAAAGCCGATGAACAAATTTTATATTGTATCTTTGACATTGATTAAGTATATGTAAATACATTATAATAAAATAAAATATTTGAATTTGAATTTAGATTTTAATATAGGGCTAATTATCATTATAATTCGTCATACTGTTCAAAGCGTATTAGTTAGGTGACCAAATATGGTAAATGTCGAATATTTTTATACTACATAGAACACCTCTATGTTTAATGACTGCCATTCTACGATAACAATTAGAACCTTCAGTTACTAATTTTGCCACTCATGATCACCCATTCATCTTCGACTTAGTTGACGTTGCTTCATTTTGTAGATCCGTTACGATCTGCACAATGCACTTTACCGGTAGTAAAAGTTGAAAACCCGTGCACGCCGGAGCCTTGCGTAGAAACTCGTGTTTACATAACAATGCGGGAACTATTTAGCGAAGGAATCACAGTCCATTCTGATTCCGAGTAGGCAGGCTAATTAGGGTTACCAATCATGCTATTAAAAACTATTAGGTACACTTTCCTTCTATAAAACTATTTGCTAACATACAGTCATATATCATAGGCTTATACGTAGATAATAGGGTCCTGTTGACACTTTAGATACGTAATTTTAGAATATTTAAAAAGTTGAAAGAGAAATTTCAAAAAATATATATTAAAAAACGTTACAATTTATTTTTCCAAAATATTTATTATCCTTACCCTTGATACAGTCTATTTTTGGTTCTATAAGTTGACAACCCTATGAGTAATCAAGGGCGTTTGCATTCTGAACACAGTATACAACATGGTCGATCGTTGCATACGAAACGAGTTTGCATTTAGCTCGTTTGAAGTAAGGGATTGGATTACACATGCAAGGATCACAATCTTTCCATAAAGATACTCTTTCAAAAAGGCAGCCTTGTTTTTTTCATTATGATATTGACTTTAATTCTTTATTAAATCTTACCCTTCTTCGAGCGCACAAAGCTTAGAAATGAGTACAAAATTGCTATGTACCTACTAAATAAAGATTTAGTAGGTCTTCTATTAATCAGATCACCATACATACCACTGCCGCCCTCAATCGACCGGGAAGAAATTTTTAAGTAATTTCAAGAATTGTGGTTTCCGAGAAGGCATACAAGCAAAAGCTCATCTCAGTCCTCAGGAGTAGCAACGCAGTAAATGACCTCAGAAAAGACTTCAATCCTGTTTCTGGTTGGATGTGGATGATCTGCAGCGACCACTTAAGAGGTAGCCTGCAAGTTCATTTATATCTAACATAAAAAACTGTATTTTAAAAAGCTGAATATTATAGCCACGAAAAATAGCTAGTGAAAGTCCCATATAAATTTTCTTTACCTTCATCTTGGATAGAGAAACTCCACAACAAAACATGCTGACAACACGGCTGACTCGTGAAACTCAGTGAGTGAACTAAGTTGCGTTAGCTTTTAGCCCTTATTTTTATATACCACAGCCTATTTAACGTACGACAACAATTTCTGTCACCTATTTAGTCGTCTCCAATTACACGAGAGGCAATAACACTAAACGCGATCATTCGCGATATTGCGACCGAGGGCCACATCGAGGTGAGTGAGCATGGCTTGACGTCATTTGGCACGACGGACCGCCTTGGCGCCTTCGACTGTTTTAACGGAAATGTGAGAATAACTCAAGAAGATACGAGTATAAACACAATAATGACAATGAATTAGACGTTGAGACTTTTGAAGAAGATTCCCACGCTATCTCCAGAGTATTTATTTATCCAATCCAACGTATCACTTAGACACAAGGCAGCTGGATACATATCATTTTCTGGAAGTTTTAGAAAACGCAATGAAAAAAATATAATTTCACCTGCATAATGCGTTTTTGTTATGTTACATAAGAAACATAATATAACACAACTAATTTACTACGTAAAAAGTACGGGTAAGTCAATTCTCAATACGTATTACATACTGAATTGGTTAAAACTTTCCTAATAATAGATATTTGGAGCCAGTTACATAGTATTAAGTACTTGAGTTTAGACTTGAACATGATTTATGCATCTGGTTCAAAATATCTGCAATAATAAAAATAAAAAAACATACCATATCATACACTAACTTTTAACAAAAGTTGGTATTCTTCATGAATTAGCAAAATAAAAAAATAATAAAACTAAACGTCCAAAAAGGCGCAATAGTAAAGTTTAATTGGCGGGACCGGTCGTAAAGTTCCGAGTTCTCGGATTTGCCTGCCATTTTGCTACCCACTTAGAGCCCTTCCTCTTGTGGCCTCTTAAACAGGGCGAAGACAAGCTGTCATTAAAATTTTATCTGTCACAAATATTTAAACTAGATTGCGTACTTTTGAAAGCACGAGAGTGAAGGCGCCACTTTCATTGTGCAGTTATTATTTTTGACAGCTTTTATGGTACATGCTAGTTCCACTTTGGTCACATACGTAAACATGCCAGAGTCATTTTAACAAAAACTAGCATAATGATTACAAATCAATATGATAGGTTTTGAATCAACATCGACTCATATTGTCCCATAGCTGGCCACGTTTTTTCTCTTAGACTAAGATGGCTTAAAAATTAGTCTATAATAATGGCCTGATTTTGAAACTTCCAGGTATGTAAGTTTTGCCATGACATTTTCCTACGTCATTAAAGCAAGTGACAATTAATTTGACTTAATTATTAAGTTGACATTTATAACAGAGTAACGTGTCCTGGATGTACAGCCTGGAATATCCGTGTGAGAGGATGGAATCTTAACTACAAATCTATCATTACTTGCGTGTGTTGTATGTAGTATAGTTTGTGTTGAAAAGTTGAAATACTGTAGAATATGTTGGCAATCAAATGGCGGAAATGTACAAATAGAAAGAGATTACGTAAACGGCCCTGATCGTGTTAGCTGTTTGTCGGCCTCGAAACCGTATCTGCCCTAAAGTCTCATAAGAAACAACCGAAAAAAATCATTTACGGGTAGAAGGTTGAAACAATTTTATTCATCAAGTCACAAATACATATGTTTATTCCAGAAGGTGGAAAACTTGTTCGTGTGAAGAGGGCTAAATATTTTTTACATGGAGCAGAACTTTACTTCGACTGATGAGGTGCTACCACCGCTGTTGTAATCCACCATAAAAAATTCTTGTGCTTTTCTTACATGGCCGGCTACATTTATAAATGAAACAACCATCTCAGTCCTCACTTGTATCAATGCATGCGTACCTTAAGACTCAGACCTCAGATTCAAGATTTGCTTGAGAACCTGCTTGAACTTGCATATCGGTGTTTATCAGGTAGCCTGTTCGTTTTTAGGTATTGATTCTTAAAAAAGGTTAATTATTTACTGAAAAACTCTGGAATTTAGGTGAGGATCAGATGTGCTCCATGCTCGTCTGTTATTGCAACTACAGTTTGTACTATGTAAAAAAATCCGACGGGAGATTAAATAATTGCTCATACAAGTAAGTCTGCTTTATGTTACGTTTTTAATGTTTTGTTCCCTTGGAAGCGTATGAGATCAGAAAACCAATATAGTTGTGTGTGTTCGTAATTTACGACCGATTTTAAAACTGCAGACACTTCAGTTTTATTTTTAATGGCAATAGTAGCAATCGAGGCGAACGTACGAAAGTTGAGACGCTGATCTCTGACGTCACTTGGCAGACTCCAGTCGCAGTTCGTCTGGCGGAACGTGGAAATAGCTCAAATAACTCGACACGCAAAACAATGTGTCCACCATTTATATTTCCAGACCTTCCCACGTCTTTTTAACGTGTGATACAGATATTGGTGGTTCTGGACGAAGTTCAAGATCAAGTGTCTAATGGCAGCATAAATAACAACAGATTTCAGAATTCTGCGTAGAAATATTTATAATTCAAATTATGAATTTTAAAACAGTAACAAACTAACGATTATGTAGGTTATCTGATATTAAAAGTCTTTGCAACCTATAGACAATCACGTCAAAACTCGTCAAGTCTTAAACAGACTTGAAGTTCTGTCTTAGATTATACAAATATCTATTCATTGCTGTTCCTGAAGATTAAGCTTTTCGTCTCACTTGTAAATTTACCCGGTCATCTTCCTCTTCAACAATAGAAATTGTTCACGACGGATTACGAAAGAGGCATTGAACTAAAGTTCTACCTTTTTTATTATGAAAGAGTAAGAAACAGCCAAGCAAACGTACTGATGTTAAGTGGTCACGACAGCCCATGGACAACCACGTCCAATCTGAAATAGAACAAAAGTTCTATTTAAGGATGGACGCGGATGCGTTCCTAATCTTAAGGACTAAGATGGTCGCCTCCAATAATGTGTATCCGGCAACCCCACCTCCCTAACCGCAAGACAATACATGAAGAACATGTTGCTTTACAGCGGGTTATGCGGGTGGCGGTGGGGCCGCCCCGGGCGAGCTCTAACGGCTCTACCACTTTTAACATTGCTTCCATTAAATATATTGTAAGTTTTCAAAACAGTCGAAAATCAGCAAAATCGTTGGTTAAAAAATAATAAGGATCAGTAAAGGTATCATTCAGTTAATTGATATAAACATACAATTTTAGTTTGATCATTCAATTGGCATCAAAGAATCAAAGAAAATCAAAGAGAATCAATCAAAATTCTTTGAGCTTGTAATCATAGAAAAGAATATTTGATAGAATTTGGACAGAAGCGTTAACCATGACTTAGTAAAAAGAATTGTAAACAACATCATAATAACATGGTTAAGACATGACATCGGCTAGACATAACACATTTGACAGAAACAGTTCTCTTCAGATATATATTTCTTTCATATATTCATGCTGAAAACAAACTGTAATCCATAGGTACACAGGTCACTCTTTCTCTACGCAGATTCCCTCTTCCTTGCCAGTGGCAGAATTATATTTTGACCGTAACGAATACTCACGATCAGCGCTTTTTCAGTGCCGATATTCTGAACTAGCTACATGGAATACCTTAGCCGTGGTAAAAAAAGTATAGAAGAGAGTACAGCAGAAGTAATTGTGCAAGTGAACATGAGTTTTGGAAACTATGGGAACTCGTACCCATCAGTGGGAAGAGTCTTGTATCTGCTGTTCTAATTCCAATTTCATATGCGAATAACAAAAAACAACTCGCTGAAGTTACGTTTAATTTACGTAATAGTATAAGTACATCATTTCGTTGTTATCTTTTTATTGCGTCCATGGACTGCGATGGAGGGATAAAGTTATCTTTTATGATGTTCGTGAATTGCGTTGACGTTATTAAATACGACATCGACCGTCTGACCCGCTTTTATCATCCATAATTTTGTCATGTTGCTACAGTTTTGGCGTACATTCGTGTAAATTAAATGAAGAGTATTTTTTTCGTATCCATGTGGCCACAAACATAAATATATATACATACGCTAATATCCACGCGGTACTTATACATTTTACTATGTAATGGATACTCACAATTAATGATAGATTGCCGATATTTCGAACCAGTTGCACGATTCGTCGTTCATACTACGGTGGCGGGCTGATTGAAATATCGCCTATGAAAGACGGTTAATCGGCAAAATGCATTAAAATATGTTTGTTACACAATAAAACAAGTCTGTATGCATAATTTATGAATATATTTGGAACAGACTTTTATTTAGCAGGATTGTAGAGATAAATCCTTTGAAAATTGAGATGATCTTTGAGTAAAAATAGCAGCGAAATTTGGTATTGGGATTAAGTTGAAATTCGAGTTAAGTTATATATCTGTGATTATATAGATACAAATATACATTACATTTAAAAGGTATCTCTAATCGCGTCCCGCAATCCCGCATCCCGAAAGTTACAAAAGAGGAGGTGCAATTTCATTGAAGTCATTTTAGTAATTGAATTTATTGAATATTTTTTATTCATTCATGATAAATAAACTGAAGTAGGCAGGTACTTCACATAACCATACAACCTTATGAGCGAGTGAGGCTGTCAAAGAGATATCATGGCCGTCTCTCAATATTGCTATTCCATAAATAGAACTACCGATTAATTTGATCTCAGACAGAGATACTTAACATTTTCTTCTAGATACTTACACAATTTAGTAAATATGGAATAAATCCCGAAAAATCTCCGAAAAGTCTTCAGTTCCAAGGAGGTTGTAACCTGCATTTTTACTCGAAATGTGGCGTAAATCGTGTATACTTGTACTTGTTATGAATCTTTACACATTAAATCAGGAGACAATAAACTTACACATCAGAAAAAAGTCTATAAAACTCATTGCGACAGAGGGAAACTCTATAAGGAATGACATGAAATATGCCCGAAAATAATTGATCTAATGCGAACAACATACGTGAATTAAACAGTTTAAAAATCTAACGTGTTAAAGCTTACTCTTTATGTGCTCTATACGAAAAGAAGAGGGACAAAAGGCGGTCTTAATGCTAAAAGCGTTCGCTGTGAGTCTACCTTTGGTTAGTGAGTATTTCACGATGGCAGTTGCAAAACTTTAACAAAACGGACTTTTTTTATGCGAAAGAGTAAGAAACGGGCATGCAGGCTACCTGGTGTTAAGTGGTCAATGCACCCCATGGACAACCACGTTCAATCTCAAATAGAACAGAAGTTCTATTTAAGGATGGACGCGGATGCGTTCCTACTCATGAGGACTAA
>DWON01000640.1:0-30658 GCA_018251015.1 Phocides pigmalion okeechobee
ATGGGCTGCAGTGACCACTTAACATCAGGTGGCCTGCATGCCCGTTTCTTACTCTTTCACAATAAAAAAAAAATCGGTATTGTAGCATCAGGGATGCTCGCAGAAGCGCGTGTTAACTGTTTTTATATTTTAATGCGTAAGCCCTGCAGCTCCCTGATGCAGTGTACGGGAGAGCTCCAACAGCATCCTCACCATGATCAAGGAAAGAATAAACTAAACTAGATTAAAAATATGACCTATTGTGGTCAAAAATATATTTTCATAGACGAATAATATAAAATGGTAAAATTATAAAATGAGTCTATGTTACTTGAATAAAGAACGAAGAAGATATTATGTTTCAGTAAAACATGTTCTTCCGCCCTTTTGAAATTATTGCCCTGGAGACCTATAAAATTTAACTATGTTTTTTTTCTTTGATTTTTTGTACCAATTTTTTGTCCAATTAGAAACTGCAACAGATGTCATGTAAAACAAAAAAATCGTTATTACGCATTAACTTTTATTAAATAATATAATTATTTCTAGATCCTAATCTCAAATACTCTAGCACACATGTTTTAAAAATACGTAGGTATATTTGCTAAAACATTTTCACGAGCCTCCTGAAAATGTATTTCTTACAATTCCTAGTACCCATTAAATGAACACATCCATCTTCAATTTCGTCTTCACATTTCACTAAAAGATCAACTTGATCTTAAATTTCGTTATATGCACCGCCATTTCTTTTTCAACTCACGCCCTTTTATACTTTTTTTTAATCCTATCCTCTCTATGGCTAGTGTCAGAAAATCTTTAACCTAAAAAATGTCAATTTCTTAAAAGTGTAAATTTTATCTAAGAAATCTTACACGTTTTGAATAATTGTTTCTCACAATTCATAATATCTTATGTAACAATAAAATAACCACAGACGTGATAAGAATATAATAAGGAGTACATTAAAAATAAAATCACAATGTTCAAACTCAAATCTAATTATCAAACCAATGTCTTATTAAAACAACCGTTTTTTAAAATCCATCTTATAAATTTTAAAGTCAAAAGTATCTTCGCTCAGTGTTGCCAACGCTTAAAAATTACAGATGAGTAAGATCCCGTTTAATCCCGGACGTTAGTAAACACTAGTGATAAAGTGGTCGTTAATTGACTATGTAATAAGCGTGGCTAAAAATAACCAGAGATATTCGTCGAGATAGTGTTTGATGGACACGCTTTTACCCATACGATGACAGGTAGAAACATTCACATTTCATTACTTATAAACATAGTTTTTTAGTCATTCTGTATTGGGGGCACGCGAATTTTCAAATGTTATGAAACTAATTATAATAAAAACCCAACCTCAACAATCTAAAGAGTCTGTGCCCATGCTACATTGTTCCAGGAACGCTGGCGGTATTCCCGCGTTGAATAGCAATCGCAATTGGAGTAAGTTATAAGCTAATATTTTTTGTACCCCCTCCCCAACCCTTGCCATTTTAAAAGAAAAAATAGAAATAAATTATTCTTTTATTGTTCTTCTTCTTTATTTTTTTTTCATTCTCATTTTTTCAGTTTTTATGGCAATTTTTCGATATTTTCGAAATTTTCTTTCAACAAAAAAAACCTTGCTCATATATATTTTTCTAACTTAACTATTAAAGTTTAATCTGTGCGTATATACCATAGTAGACTTTGCTTGTGACTTTGTTAGCAGAAGTTCATACTATTCATTTACACAAACTATCAATCCATATTTTATCTCCATATGAAGGGTGTTTCTAAAATTCCTTTCTTATTTACGCAAGATAAAGATCCTATCTGCAAAAGTATACTAGGTTTTTTATGCGAGAATAGTAGCTAACGAGCATGACGGCCAGCTGATTTTAAGTAGTTTAATTATATTTAAGCAACTACTTAAAAACAATCTATATAACATGCGTATTATACATATAAAACTTCCTCATACATCACTCTATCTATTGAAGAAAACCGCATTAAAATCCGATAACTAGTTTGAAAGATCTAAGCGTACAGACAGCGGGAAATGACCTTTTATATCTAGATATATATGACATCACAAAACAACGCGTCACGAGTTTGACGTCAAACGTCATTTGACGTAAAACTCGTGACGTTTGTTGAAAGCTACATCGATTTGTTTATTTTTGTAATATATTTGTTGTAAAATCTCAAACAAGTTTAATTTAAAATGTAAACTCTTAATATATTAATACCTCATGCATTGTATTCTTTATACGAGCTTTTGCCCGCGACTTCATTCACGTGTTACATAAATAGACACAACTTCTTTATTTGTTAAACGTTTTAAGTATCTTATAACCGTTTTAATTACCCTTGATGTTCATTAAGTGTATGTAAATACCCTACAATAAAATAAAATATTTGAATATGAAATGAAAAAATGCACTAAATAAAATCAAAATGTCAAGTGAAGCCCATAACAATATAATCCTGAAAACTGCACTCAAATCGGACAAGTTATTTCTGAGATTAGCGTGCACAAACATACAGATATACAGACAAACAGATGAAAAAAACATGCTTTTGGGTTATCTTGCGTTTATAAAGGCACCCCATTATGATTTTTTAAATATATTTACCACTAGCTGTACACTGCGCGCGTTGCTACGCCACCAACTAAAATAATTTTGAAGGAAAGACATTACACAAATATTTAACTCATTTTGAGTCATGACAGTGGCGCCATCTGTCGAAAATTGGTCGTACCAACTCAGAAACCTTCGTGGGCTCATGCACAATAACTTTGCTAAAGATTATCACATGATCAAATGCATAGTTTACGAGTCTATAAAGGACATACAGACAAACATTCATTTTTATATATAAGATGTGCATATAGCGATCAGTTAGTTTTATTATATGTATAGATTTATCTTATCTTATCTTAATAGTATAAATGCAAAGACAAGTTTAGATATTTGTTACCTATTAAATCCTTAACGGCTTAATGGATTTGAATGAAACTTGATGGTTAGAAAGTTGTTTACTAAATTAGCAGACAGGCTATTTTAACTTGTTTTACAATAATAGGAATTTCCGTGTATCTAAAAATAAGGACGAGGTCGCGGGTAATAATTATATATATAATAACTGCTATCTATACTAACATACAGATAAATGTTATATTTTTTATTATGTAACGGGTACTCACAATTAACGATTTCTAATTCCCGATATTTTGAATCAGTTACATAGCGCGGGGTCATGGCTAAACTGCGATGGTGAGGAGAAACTGTTGACCTGTCGATATTGTAAAATTTTCCAATGACGATACTGACAGATCAACAGTTTCCTAGTAACAATGTTGACAGGTCAACAGTTTCCCAGTAACAGTGTTGACAGGTCAACAGTCTCCCAGTAACATTGTTGACAGGTCAACAGTTTCCTAGTGGCTATCTTGACAGGTCAACAGTCTGCCTGTAACATTGTTGACAGCAAAACAGTTTCGTAGTAGCTATCTTGACAGGTCAAAAGTCTCCCAGTAACTTTGTTGATAGGTCAACAGTTTCCTGGTAACAATGTCGACAGGTCAACAGTTACCCAGTAATAATAAAAAAATATTTGGAATAATTTCTATAAGGCAAGATTTCAACCTCGTACCACTGGTTTTTATGGGTATTAGAAATTAATTACCGCTTCTTTTAATCATAACGAAAATCACCTGAGATTTCTCTATAAAGTTCTCAAACGTGGGTCTATCCGTTCAACCCAATAAAATGGTGTTTTGCAAGGTGATAGAACTTCTGAAGATACCATTTCAAGAAGAGAACTCGAACGGAAGAGACTCTTGGTCTTTATGAATTTGAATTATATAACGGGTAATTACGATTAACCCTTTTTTATTGTTATGAAAGAGTAAGAAACGGGCATACAGGCCACCAGATATTAAGTGGACATTGCAGCACATGGACAACCACGTCCAATCTCAAATAGAACAGAAATTCTATTTAAGGATGGACGATAGCGTTCCTACTCTTAAGAAATAAGATGGTGTATCCGGTATAACAAAACTGATCAGTTTCGCCGTGACCACGAGCCATGCAACTGGTTCGAAACATCGGCAATTAAAAAATGCTAATCGACTACCCGTTATATGATAAAATGTGTAAATTCCGCGATGACATTAGTTTCAAATTGATTGCAGATGTCCATGGGCGTTGGAGACCACTTACCATCAGGTGGAATACACGTACACTTACTACTACCATCTATTAATTCGTTTAAGACAATGTTTAGTCCAACTTATGTTAATTAACGAGAAGATACGACGTTAGTCTTAGTTTTTATTATCAACCATTAGTCATTTCTGGCGTAAAACGTGAAGGTTAAGCGAAACTATGAAGTTTGTTGAGCGCGATTCATTGGAAAAGGTACACAATGAGTATTGTCAGTCTCATTTTGGCGCGGACGGGTTCACTATACTCTTGGGTGACCATGCGATTTTGAAAGATTGGACGGGACGTGATTTGAAAGTGTTTTTAGGACATTCGAGTAGTGAAGAAGGATAGTAACGAGGAAGAGAAGGAACGTTCATGTAATGGTTGTCACTGTTGCCCTCGAATATCTGTAATAAAGTCATCCTATAGCATGGACAAATAGATGAACGACCGGACAGGAAAAAGGATAGATGAATAGACGAATAGATGGGTAGATGGATAGATGGATAGGTGAATTTACGGATAAACGGATAGACGGATGAACAGATGAAAGGATGGGCGAATAGACGGGTAGGCGGATGGACGGATAGACTGATAGACAGATAGATGAATAGCCAGACAGACGGACAGATGGACAGACGGCCAGATGGACACACGAACAGATGGACAGACGGCAGACAGACGAATAGACGGCCAGATGGACACACGAACAGATGGATAGACGGCAGACAGACGAATAGACGGATAAATGAACAAACGAAAATTTGAACGTCAAAAATTTTATCACTGTCTCAAAAAATGCCTCGCTATGAAGAAAACACAACAAAAGCAACCAGAATAAGAAACTGCGATAGAAGTTTTGACTCCACACCGCCTAGTGCGACTAAATTTTTACCACTAAGCTATCACTGCTGTATTTCGCTATATAATCCAAAAAACGCAAAGAAATGCGTGTTCACGCACGTAAGATATATAGGTCCAATTTTTTGTTCTTTTAAGCGTAACGAAAAGGCAGACGGGCCCCCTGATGGAAGGCAGTATCCGTCGCCTATTATCGTCGGATATTTGCAACACCAGAGGAGTCGCCAATGCATCCCAGCTTTACATATATCCCAGTGTCATGGTCACCGTAGCAGCAAAACGAGCTGCCATCTAATGACGTCACCGCAGCGCGTGTAACCCAGTTCGCTTCGCGCAGCCTGCGAGCTATCAAATAATGGCGAACTATAATACAAATGTCAATGTGAAGTTATAGGTTTAATTGAAAGATGAACGGACTCCTTCTGAATGGAAAGTTCCAGTCTCTTCAAAAGACAAATAGCAAACAATCGATCATGTAACTTTTGTTATATATATGCCAATAAATACATTTTCTTTGCCGTCAAGTCGATAAAATTGCAATATCTGAGACAAATACAAGATAATAACTCGTACAGAAGATTCTGTATAAGTTTTAAATCGCGTTGCTTCCTCGTTTTTTTTTATGTGGGAAGAGTAACAAACGAGCATGCAAACCACCTGATCTTAAGTAGTCGCAGCCTATACACATCCACGTACAAGCACAAACAAGCTCGAACGTCGATACGTTGCTACTTTTGAAGACTAAGATGGTCGCCTCGCTTCAAAGTGTAGCCGGCAACCGCACCTCTCCAATCGAAACAAGTGATATTTTACGGCGGATTATGATCTCATGATATAAATACAGATTTAATCACAAATAATTGACATTCGTTACCTACCGATGGATAGAGTGAAAATTTGTAGCTTCCGAATTTAGATCCTAATTTGAAGTTCCAAAATCAAAACAGGTAAATAAATCTGGAATTTAAATTCTAACGTAAGAAGTTTAAACAGAAGCGTATTTATCTATACGCCATCTCGATACGTAAAGATTTATCTTTGTACCTATTTATATTCTAATACGTAAGAGATTTTATTAGCATCACGTAACAGATAGGAATATGACCTACGTTCCGGTTCATTGCCCTTTGGCTAGGTAACATAAACACCTATTTAGGTAGCCTAGCTACACTTGAAGCAATGCTTGACGTCACGGAAGTTTTTATAAATCTCTAAACTCTACTTTTTCATCGCTTCCAAGTCATGCTTTAATTTGTCAGATATAAGAGAGAGAGAGTACATTACGGGCGAAGGTTTTAGCTTAGCTGGTGGTAACTGGTGGACTATTGTTCAACCCGGTTGGTACCACCGCCGCCCTCATAATCCCCTTAAACTCTTATCTTTTAGTTAGAGATGCGGTTGACTACATTTAGAAGCGAAGCGTTAGTCTCTGTATTTGCCATGTGTTTATGTATAAGAGGTTACATTTGTGGTTGCATCCGGATATGGATAGATATGGACTGCAGCGGATTTAACATCACGTACAGTGTATGCTCGTCTGCTACTATTTCAAAATATCAGATATGATGTGTGTGGTTGCATATGGATGACTAGAAACACCAGCGGATTTAACATTTGACAGCCTTCATTCTCGTCTGTGGCTCTTTCAGTAGTAGCAAGTTATTTGTATACGACCTGAGATAAGACGTCATAGATTGCTTGCGGATTTGTATATAACAGATGACGTTTCTGGTTGCAGGCGGATGTCTGTGGACTATAGCAGATTTAACATCTGGTAGTCTGTATCTCTCTCAGTAATGGCAATGTTATGTTATGTTGTACTACTCTCTCAGTAATGTATATTTGTGTATACCTCAGATATGACATTTGTGGTTGCATAAGGATGTCTATGGAGAGCAGCGGATTTAACATTTGGTAGTCTACTAGCGTCTGCTACTTTTTTAATAGTAGAAATGTGTTTTTGTACGAACTCAGATATGACGTTTGTGCTTGCATGCGGATATCTATGGATCGAAGAGGTTTTACATTTGGTAGTCTGCATGCTTGTCTGTGCGATTGTTTTAAACTAGACTCTTTTATGTTTTAAAACTTTAGTGTCGCACCTCCCACAGAGCCAACTACGGTTTGTAAAAACAAAAATATTTTCTAAGTGGTTTTACTTTATAAATATGGTTTTGGCACAAAATTTATATTTATTTTATTATAGTTTTTTTCTGTAAGTAAGTTGTAATTCGATCATTATTTTAGCATTCATACAGATGAACGATTTTTTTTCTAAAGAAGCTGGCATAGTTATATGTCGCCATCTTGGTTTTTTCTCAAGTCAAGCTCAGAATAAGATCTGAATATATGTAAAAACGACATTATATAACGACGAAAAAGTTATGTAAAATAATGTTCTAGAACGTTACGTAAGATAAAACTAGAGGTAAAGAATAGTTGATAATGAACTTGGGTATTAGTATTACTTATGAGTTAATGATATTAACTTACTTTAACCCAATTACTCCAATAACGTGAACTTTAGAAAATTGCCTTATATAACATTTTTGTATGTGTTTGCGTCCTCAAACCATGTGTATAGGTTTCATTGTGCGCTGGGGTATCAAAAAAACAAAATGGCCGCTAAACGCTGCCAAAACCTTACGCATTTAATCGTTATATTTTTTACGTGAACAGGTGACGATAAGAGTGACACAAATAACAATGTATTGTTTAATTAGTTTCGTATCAGCGTCGGAGCAGGCTGTCCGGAGCGAGTCCGCATGTAGGCGTGAGGGCGAAGTCTTATCTACGCGGAGGTGGCATATTGACAACTTTATATATGTAAGCATGCCACTACTCACGACTTTATATTCCATTTGAGGAAGAAGAAGAAGGAAATAAGAAGAAGAAAAGAAGAGGAAGGGATGTTACATGTTTTTTTAGAAGAAGAAAAAGAAATAATTGTTAGTACAGAACAAGGAAAGAATTGGAAAAAACCAAAGAAAGAAGTAAAAAAGGTGAAGAAATAGGATGCATAGTATAAGAAATAGGGATAAATATAATTTCCAAGGTATATACATGTTTTATTTAGCTATAAAAGCAAACGAGCGGGCAGGAAATTTGAAATTAAATAGTTCCTGTAGCCCATGGACATCAACGTCCATCTTCAACCAAAGCAAATCCTGACTGACGTTGTGCGATGCGTTGCATTTCCTGAAGGCTGAGATGGTCGACTCGCTTGTTAGTGTAGTCGAAAGTCGCATATCTCCAACCAAATCACAAGAACTGCTTTATAGCGGATTATGAGGCATAGTACTTTCCCAATTGGACTATTCTATTTATTTTTTTCTCAAAGTTTTTACGACACATAACTTATATATAATAACACTAATAATGCTGTATAATTTCTATGATAATTAATCATTTTAAAATAGCCTAAGTTTGTGTCCAATCGTATGTTATTATGTTGTAAGAAAGTGGCCATTTAAAATTGAAATTTTTTGACCAAAACACAGCACCATGCTGCTGCTATAAAATAAAAAATTGTGTGATGGTAGGATCGTTATTGGTTGGATTCCCAGCTAAGCATATCAGGCATCTAGGCAGATATATAATATTTGTCACCGTCCATGGGCACCACGACTAAAATATAAAAATAGCTACTGTAGCTGTGTAGAAAGCGTTATTATTTAGATTTTATGTTTAAATTCTTTCAAATGCGGTCATTCTACGGTAACGATGCTAAAACAATACTAATAGGGTAAAACAATATTCCTAAGCGTATATCGAGTGTGAAAGCGAAACGATCCAATTACAGTCGACAGGCAAGAGGCGGAAGAAAGCACTAATAAATTGTAAATTACAGAATTTCCGCGTTACTCACGAAACGAATAAATGCCGTATCAATTCTCCGCGGAATTTCGCGCATCCGTGAGCGGTGTCGTTGAACTGATTGCTGTGCGAAATTGGCTGGTGAGCCCGCGCACTGTCCGCTGGCTGCCTACCGCGAGACAGGCAACACCAATACTTCGCATATGGACCGATACTATTGCTCGTTTTACACGCATCTGACTACGATGCCTGGTGTTAAAACCGCAATGGATAGCGAACAATTTGTAAATGCGTCGGAAGTATACAGCTCGGTACGGTTCGGTCGAGGTCCGTCTCGGACGCAAGGTCGCGCCGCCCGACGCCCACTCCTATAAATATACACAGACATGCAAAAATGCGATACACAAACACTATAAACTGAGCGCAATATGGATGTGTGCTTCAGAATAACCGAGTTTAGGTCGACTTCGTGCGTACCTTATTTTTCACATCTTATTTCCACAATCAAAATCGTTGACATTAACTAAAATAACTCGGCGGACGAGTACATAAGTAGATTAGTAGCACTACATACAAGTATGTTCTATTTATATCGCTTAATGTGTTAGATTAACAGGAATTTTGCTGTGACCTAAAATCGTGAGTAAAGAAACATCTCTTTATTTGGTTTTGAAGTCATAGTTAAGTTTGAATTTGACAGTCATAGTACATTGTAGAGTTATTATGTGCAAATATGTTACCAACAACGTAATTTTGGGTACGATAAGCTGTAATAAGCATGGATTTATCTGCGAAATTAAAATCAAAATATTTTTATTTTAATATATCTTAAATGTGGTAGAGCCGTTAGAGCTCGCGCGGGACGGCATAACCGCCACCCTCATAACCCGCCGTAAAGCAACATGTTCTTCATGTATTGTTTCGGTTGGGGAGGTGTGGTTGCCGGATACACATTTTGGAGGCGACCATCTTAGTCCTCATGAGTAGGAACGCATCGGCGTCCATCCTTAAATAGAACTTCTGTTCTGTTTGAGATTGGACGTGGTTGTCCATGGGCCGCAATGACCACTCTACATCAGGTGGCCTGCATACCCGTTTCTTATTCTTTCACAATTAAAAAGAAAAACTATTACTAACTTTATATGGAAGTTAATGACAGACATTACTTGAAGTCCATCATACATGTGTTATTTATTAAGTTATTGTTTTGGTTATTTGGATATGATTCGTTTCGTTTATATATCCATAACCAAGTTCGTTCAGAACAAGAGATCCACTTGAAGTTGATCAAGTATGCGTTGCGATGGTTGAGACATAAGATGGAACCTCTCGAAATGTAAAGCTTTTTTTGTCAAACTTAGCAGCTGGGCTACCGCCCTTTGTATGTAGCGTAGTTCTGAGTCCGTTTTGATTTTTTATTAATTTTATGAATCACATTGTTTTAATCCAAAAAAAGAAGCTAAGAGATGTCGAAAATTAATATTATAGTAATAATATTACTGTATTCGTTATTGATATAAATGAAAACAGATCGACAAAAAGAATTTTGTTTGAACATCATAGATATACATATAAGATTACCTACCCTACATTTTCATGGAAAAATATATGAATGTACGTATAGGTGATGTATATCTGATAAATTTATTTAAACTTGCATACCACACCTTTCGTAAAACATCCATATTGGTATTATCGTATGACAATGTCACATCACACCTATATCTACAACAGTGTTTACACTGCGAACAGACATGCTGATTGATATGGATATCATCAACATATTATATGTTCTGTAACTAATACCTACAAGGCGATAAATAGCTTGTTGCAGATTAATACGTAACTTGTAACGTAGACCATGTTAATAGAATAGGCATGCTTAATAAATCTATAGGTACATATCTATTATCTAGAAAATGTTAAGTATTTCTTAAGAAATTTAGGTAGATCGCGTGTGCGACTTATATAGATTGTAAATATGGATGAAGTTAAGTAACGTTAGCCGCGGTCGGGAATTGTATAGGTGTCCGTCCTTTACTGACAATCATGTATCAGATTCTTAGTGGGGAGAGCTACAAGTACGCCCTGGTTGTTATCAATAGATGATAGTCGTTTATCCTTGAGTCTATGAGCGCCCCAATAGGTGACTTAACATTTGACCGATTTATGAACCACTAATCCGTATATCAACCAAGCATTTTGGTGGATATGCTATGGGCCTCACAGAGTTATAAGAGGGACTCGTACCAAGGAATGGCATATTACCGCATTATTACCGTTTGTAAAGATGTAGAAACCCAAACAATTTAATTTTTGCATAAATACATAAATATATTCCTGAACATCAAACGATACAAAGATGAAAATGAAGTTGTTACTTTCATACCAAAAAAAAAAACGAAATATCCGCGTGTCTGTCGTGTACAGATTAAATAAAAATGTTTAGGAGATTGACAATAACTTTATTCAGAGTAATTAATTAAGTATTTTCAGAAGTCTGTTTTTTCTGCCAGTTTGCGTGTTTTAATCGCATCAAACCAATGCTATTGAATTTAATTTAATACATTAAATATATTTACAATACGTATCTTGAGATCCCATGTAATCTTATTAAAACCGATTTACTCTAAAGTTTTGTCTAAAGATTGTTTTGTGTAGGAAAATTCGCAAAACGTTAGTAAAGACGTGGATGAAGGTTAGAGGTACTACCGCCGGGCTGGGTTTCAAATACGGGTGATACTTCGGAGTACAGTTAGTTTTAACACGCTTTTATAGCTTGGGGTTGTATCTATGTATGTAACGGATTCTTTGAGCATAATTTTCACCGATTTCCAGAAGTCTGATTAATTTGAAACTTTTCACACGTATCAAGGACGGATGACAATGCAATAATATGAATATATTTATATATATATATATATAGTTAAAAAAAACTATAAAACACGCTTTTATAAAAAATCCAACTATATATTTTTTTCTTATTTATACTTTTTTTTATAAACGCGTGTTTATTAGTTTTTTTTAACTATTATTTATTTTTCATTTATTTTATAAGTACGTCTCGGGTTTGGTTACCCACAGCGTCTAACCATTCCGTCCGACCTATTATATGACACGTTATACAAACATAAATAGTATTAGTATTAGTCACGTGCGTGCTAAATCTTCCACTTAGTCACAGATTAGCGATTTTAATGCTAAGTACGCTATGAGTTATAGTACACGAGCCTGTTGCAAATTTCGTCAATCATTTTTTAGACAACTAGAGATAACGCTAGGGAAGTGTATCAGAAAGCCTTGCTGATGTAAGCTTCGGTTCCGTGAATGGGCTGTAAAACAGTAAGAATAATGGTGCCTGTTTTTTCCCGTGGCCACTGACAACCATCCCACCCTCGGGGCAATATTTGATGGTTACGAGATTTCATGATACACCTTCCTGAAGTTAAAATAGTAGAAGTGTATCATAAAGCCTTGCTTACGTCATTTGCTGTTCTATGGGTGGGATGACCAGCAGTGAAAGTGTTTTATGATACACCTTCCTGTAACTAAAATGCTAGAAGTCAGCTGCGGTTCTATGGGTGGGATGAGAAGGAGAGACAGTGATGACGGCTGTTTTGTTTCGTGTGTCGGTGGCCACCGATGACCATCGCACTCTCGGAGCAGTAGGCAACGATTACGACACTTCATGATACACTTTCCTAAAGCTAAAATGTATCATAAAGTCTTGCATATGTCAGCTATGTTTAGGTAGGTGGAATGACTAGCGATGACAGTGGTGGTGGCTGTTTTTTACTGCGTGGGTGGCTACCAATGCTCATCGCACTTACGTAGCAGCAGCTAACGTTTACGAGGCTTCATAATACACACCGAAGAATTTTACGAGTTATTGTCTTAAAGGTAATAAGTCATAAAAATCTGATGCTGACTCGCGGTCTAATAATGTAAGACGCAATATGCATGCGATATGGTAACTTTGAACATTTTATCCATGCATAAAGTCGATTTTACATGCGATATTATCGCGGAGAATTGAATAGAATAGTTAATAGCATGGCTGTTTATATTTGCATTAAAATATACCTTTACAAAAGAATACTATGATTGTACAATGACTATACACAATCGAAGTAGTAAAGCAACCTCGGGCGCGCTCAGAAAGTGGATGGGTAAACGGAAGTGTCGAAGGTCAAGCGCATTCGCGTGTACCAAGAGAAACGTAAATAAGTTGGAAATGGTTGTTATTGACGGATAAGTCGTTAAATCTTGTCGGTTTCTATAGGGGCGGTAAAAAGACATCCAATAGGAAAGTTATTTGCTACTAGCGGTCACCCATCCCAATTCCGATCGCGCGCGATGCTGCTTAACTTTGCTCTTCTTTTGAGATCTACACAAGTCGTGCAATGCATGATTGTATAATATGCGATTTTAAGATGTTAAACTAAAATTTATATACATATTTTAGTATTAAACGGAGATGAGACGTGACCGCGGGCCGTGCAACCGATTCGGAATATTGGAATCAAAAAGCGTCAATCGTAATTACGCATTACATAGTAAAATGTATTCTATTTAAATAATTGAACAGTAATATATTTCTAGATAGAACTAGAATAGATGTATTCGTGAGTTTATTCATGTTTATTACTTTCGTTGACGAAAGCAAAAGTATTGACGTATGTCGTCCACCATTACCTTACTATAAAGACCTCCATTAAAGTAAGCATTCGAGTTGAGTAACACAAGTACGTGGAGGGAATTACAAATTACCTATGTTATTAATATAATGTAAGTTAGTCAGTCTTTTATCATTTTATTATTACGAGAAGTTATTCTTTGTCTAAAGATAAGTTATTTATTGTAAACAAAACGTGACACATTTTCAAGATTTTGTTGTAACTCTTTTTATTCCCAAAGGGTGGGAAAGGGAGAGGGGGGAGAGATGGACAGTGGGGAGGGAGGGAGAGGGAGAGAGAGGGATAGGGAGATAGCGAGAGACTTCTGGTAGGGAGACCACTACTGGGAATCTCTCTCCTCCAGCAATTCAGGGCGGGTTGGAAAATACGTCACCATGCTGCTCCAAGATAAGACGCCTCTTAGACAATTTTAAACCACTCATTGGGCACAGAGCCCCCGAAAAGATTTAACGACTGCTATCTTTTTTTCGACCGGCACAGATTGCTTAAAATCATCCCAGAGCTATGGCAGCGCATAAAAAAATTACTATCAGCGGTCACCCATCCTAATCCTATCCGCGCGCAATGTTGCGTCATTTCAATTATTAAACGCACTTGACATGTGGATAATCATTTTATTTTGACACGAATGTTCGATACGATAGTTGTATCGTATACACAATTAAACAATTACATGCACAATTAATTGACTTATTAATTCACTTGACACTTACGTTCCTGACCCGGAGATAATGTCTGAGATTTTTTCGCAGTCTGTACATTCTTGACCGTAGTAACCAGTGTACTGAAACAAACAAATCTAGTTAATAATGACACTTTCTTACGTAATTGATGTTGCAAACTCTGCCCTGATGTTAAGTGGTCGCTGTAACCCATGGACATCTGGAGCTAAATCCATATAGAAGAGGTGGAATAGATAGCATCTGTACGGTCAGGTCAGTTAAATACCAACACGCCCTCATAATCCTCCTTAAAGCATTACTTGTTTCGGTTGGAGAGATGCGGTTTCCGGCTACACTTTGAAGCGAGGCGACCATTTTAATCCTCAGAAGTAGCAACGTATCTACGTTCGAGCTCAAGATAGGATTTGGGTCCTGTTTGTGGTTGTACGTGGATGTCTATGGGCTGCGACTACTTAATATCAGGTGGTTTGAATGCTCGTTTCCTGCTCTTCTCACATAGAAAACACCCATTTATAGCATGAAACACCCATTTATAGCTTCGGTGGAGAGGTACGCATCTGTGATCGAGTTCCGATGAGCCCCTTATTCTAGATTGAATTGGTTACCAATCGGCAGTCATCATCATCAGATGGACTGCATGGTATTACTTCAATTACAAATAAAAATACAGAAATATTAATGTTAATTGGAATAAAAAACACTATTAAAACAGACACCGTAATAAAATAAAAACAAAACTGTGATAAAAAAAGCGTAATTAACTTGAAGTAACTATAATAAATAAAAAAATTGAAATATTACTGAAATAAACGAACGCACGAACGATAAAGTATAGGCGTTGTAATATATACCACAATTTAAAATAAATAATAGTTAAATATAATTAATCATAACATAAAACTTAAAAAACATGTTTTTTATACTTTGTAAAAAAAATAATTACATTAAGAATGATATATACATAGATTATTTTAAGTATAAAAAGCTTCATCCAAATTGCTGACCCTTGGATGAGTTCCCAAAAAAAAAAAAAAAACTAAAAAACACGCCTTTATAAAAAATCCAACAAAAATAGTGTAAATAAGAAAAAACTATTGCGATGTAAAAAAGCGTAGGGTGTTTATGCTATTTATACATTTTTTTGTTGGATTTTTTATAAAAGCGTGTTTTTTAGTTTTTTAACTCTTTTTTTTCATTTTTTTTTTTCAAATTATTGCATTATCATCGGTCCTTGATACGTGTGCAAAGTTTCAAATTAATCAAACATTTGGAAAAATTGGTGAAAATTATGCTTAAAGATTCCATTACATACATACATACATATATACAACCCAAGCTAATAAAAGCGTGTTAAAAATACCAGCTTTGTTCAAACCTAATTATTAATAAATTCATACTATGTGTTACATAAGCGCACGCAATTTTCGTTGCATCGTAGTAATACTTCAATGGTATTTCTTTAGGCCTTATAAGACCAAAAACATTTTTTTCTCAAATTC
Source organism: Phocides pigmalion okeechobee (assembly GCA_018251015.1). Classification (NCBI taxonomy): domain Eukaryota; kingdom Metazoa; phylum Arthropoda; class Insecta; order Lepidoptera; family Hesperiidae; genus Phocides; species Phocides pigmalion. The sequence goes on from DWON01000640.1 coordinate 15,744, forward strand.
AAATATTTTATTTAATTATAAGGTATTTTACATACACTTCATGAATGTCAAGGGTACAATGTAAAATCTGTTCCTCGGCTTCGAGCGCCCTGTTAGGTAAGGTTGACCGGGAGAAAAAGGCCGCGGATTTTTTTTTTAATTTTTTTCTGAATCCTAAATAGTAATTTACATAAATTATAGAAAGATTACCTGGGAAACAAGCCGACCTCCAGCGTCCGTTGATTCTGTCCCTTCCACCAGTGCAGCTCCGGCCGCTTGTCTATGAGAATGATGGTGTCGCCCGCCTCTATTGTCATCTGCCCTTGCTTTCTATAGCTGCACGTCAATACATTGTGAATAAATCATACAATACTCTGATTTATACAATATTTGTACCATGATATATGTACAATGAGCTATTTTCAATGATATTGTTCCAGCTTTTGCTTGTAACAAATGTATAAAAGGAATAAAATAATTGTCCAATTTTTCATTTTTTTACTTCCTTGCAGGTGCAATCTCCAATATTCTTTCTTATTTCAAAGTTGCGTTGAATGAAGAACCTATCTGTAAAATTTCAGGACTCAGCAGTTCGAACTGTGAATTAATATTTGGATCAGTCATCTAACTCTTGTATTATAAATATAGATGTCTAACATGTATCGTCTAACACCGGTTCAATTCATTCATAGATACATTCTTCCTAAATGTCCGCTCTTTCATACCTCGTTCTTGTTTTCCTACTGATATATTATCTGTCTTTTAGACAGATAATCTTATGCATCTGTTTGTGTAGTACGTAAACTATTATATTACTGATGTACATTTTTATACATTGGTGCTTTGTGGTTTACATATTTTAGTTACCATTGTGTTGTTATTAAAACATTGTATGATATGTATGAAATACTGTAATATGCTATATTTCTAGTGACCCGGCCCAGCTACGCTCGGGTTACTTACATTATTTTTCTTTTATACATGCATCAAGTCATTACCTAATTGCAATCACTAATAATTAGAAACTTCTGTTTCGATCACTGAATTACTATATTGAATTTTACTATTTAATATCTAAAAAACTTAAAACGAACTTAAAAAAAAACTTTTATTACGCATCAAAATCGTCCTCAGAATCACCTTACCTATTGTTGAAAACTGCGAGAAAATCCGTCCAATATTTTTGAGTTTATCATGAACAAACAGACAGACAAGTTCGGGGACTTTGTTTTATAATATTTACAGATAGAGACTGGTACATGTGCACCGTCTTATGTTGTACATTTTGCGGGCCTAGCCAGAGTCCAACGCTAGTAAAATAAATTAAAACAAGGGAACTAACAACAGTATTAAATTTTACCTTAGGCTTGCGACAGCGGTTTCGAACTTATTCGTTTCCATGTACCGCTGAATGCCTGCAAAAGTTGGCCGCTCTTTGGGAGTGAGGTCCCAACATTGCACCATGAGCATGTACACGTCCGGTGGACAAGCAGCCGGGGCGCCCAGCCGCTGTCCTTCACGCATTATCAGCCTGAGGATCTCCGAACCGTTCAGACCTGCCGTACAGTTCAAATAAAATTTAATACCAGTACATGAAAGCTTAGCCATAATTATTGGCGTAACTTTTGGCGTAGCAGGTTTTTCTTAGGGACAGCAACCGTTCAGTTGAAGTAGCCACGAGCATTGAATGAGATCATTGTAATCATCATTAACATTTACGCCCACTATCGAACCATAATCTTTTAAAATCATAACGTAACATAACATAACTCATTATCTATTCCTTGTTATAAAAAGAGGGGTAAATAATGCTTGTATTTAGTGGGAATTTTATACAGCGCCACTCTTTTCCAATTATTTTGTGAATTACTGTATTTCGAAGTAAGCTTAACTTAGCTTAATTAAGCCTGTTTTAATAGACTGTAATTTAAATATTATCTCAGTATAAAATCTAAAAAATCAAAAGTTAAATGGTGGATTAAGACTCTGTATCAATTATAATTCCATAATTAATACAATTTTCGATAAAAAAATTACACGTTCGCTCACAGATTTATTACAAGCAACCAAGTGAGACGTGAAGACAACAAATGAGATTATTTCGCGTCTGTCCTAGGTGTCTTGATCCCTTCGCAAGCTTTTATACCTTATTTTTTGATCAACTTACCAATCCAGGGCTCCTCGCCGAAGGTGTACATCTCCCAGAGTGCGACCGCAAACATCCATACGTCGGATGCGTGAGAGAACTGGCGCGTGCGCAGCGACTCCGGCGCGCACCACGGGAAGGGCACCCGCCGCCGCTCGCTCATCACGTAGCAATCGTCCGCGTCTGGCAATGCGCGCATCAGACCGAAGTCGCCGATCTTCACCTGAACAGGAATGAGTTTTTCCCATAGCTATATACAGACACACTTTATACAAACAACAACGAAACAAAACAATACAAAAAATAATTCAGTTGTTTTAACAGATTAATTGCCAATATTTAATAAAAGTCCCTTATTTTAAAATTTCTATATTATTAAAAAAATACGTTTATGAATATATCTTTAGTGACTTTGGTTCCCATACACCCAATTCAACAAGCATAAACTATTAAATTCCGTATATATCCAAAATAATTGGAAGATTAAAATGTATTTTTTATGTAATATGTCTCATGACTACTCACCAATTCTAGACTAGACAATAAAATATTCCGGCAAGCAAGATCTCTGTGTAGAAATCTGTTTTTCTCTAAATACGCCATCCCCGCTGCTACTTGGCTTGACCATTTTGATATATAATTTAATGAAACTTTCCCATTCTGTGCTCTTATGTAGTCAAGCAAGGCTCCCATATTGGCAAGTTCACACACCATCATAAGCGGATGAAAAACAACACCATGGAGTTTGATTAGGTTTGGATGTTTCAAGCTATGCATGGCTTCAACTTCTCTTCGGAAATCATCATAAATGCCCGGCTGTGAAAATGCATCAGCTTTCAAAACCTTAACAGCTACTGACACCATCTGGCTAGGGCTGTCGGATACCCTCCATTCACCCCTTCTTACAACTCCAAACGATCCATTGCCCAATTCATTATGCAACCTGCAGTCAGAAACGTAAACATGTACTAAATAATAACTTGTTTATTTGTAAATCAAGGTCAATATATGAACACATACATAATTACTTAATGTTAATTAACTGTAAAAGTCTAACAAAGGTTTATACTCACACAATATCTTTTTCCAATATTATGCAAGTAGTTCGAGTCTCTGTTTGTGGAGGCGAACGCAGTGCTATATCGGTTTTTTCCCGTGATATAGAACTCGATGAGCCAAAGAGTTTGTTCCAGAATTTTCTGTTCCATAACTGTAGCTTCTTTTTTCTTACAGCATCAAACAGCCTGCGCACTCCTGGCTTACTGATGCCAATTCTCTCCAGGTCTTCAGCATGCACATAGTCAAAATGCGCTAATCTTGTTATCTAAAATGTCAGTATTGTTAATTGTGGAAATGTTATTATATATTTAACAATTATTTGCAGGAATTGATTTTTTTATGGGAGTGAATAGCAAATGGATGTGCAAACCATCTGTTGTTAAGTAGTTACAGCCCATAGATAGACCTACAACCACAAACACGACCAAAATCCTATCTTAGCTCGAATGATATGTTGCTCCTCTTGAGAACTAAGATGATCGCCACGCTTCAAAGTGTAGCTGGCAAATGCACCCCTCCAACCGAAACACAAATAATGCTTTATGGCGGATTATGAAGGCGGCGGTGGTACCTCCCCGGTCGAACTATAGTTCTTCCACCTCCACATCATACACTCCATGCAAGCTTAATACGCAACCCCTAAACACAAAAAAGGAATACAATTAACTGATAGGACCTATATTACATTAGTGCATGTAGATGACACTATATTTTACATTCCCAACTCAAAAGAATTAAAACAAATAAAATGGATTTACTTTGTATTATCAACATACTATAAACATCTTCCTTGCCTATCACGCAAGCCTATCAAGCAAAGCTACAGAGAAGATTTATAACTATCAGTCTCCATGACGCACTCAGTCGCAACAGGTAATAGATCCATAACTAGTCCGGCTATCATAAAAATAATATGTAAGTGAAGTCAATATAGATATAAAATACGTACAAAAATACATACAAAAGTTGTAGTGATACTTAAGGTTCCAGAAAGTCAAAATATGTGATATAGGTAAACGCTTGCAAGAAATTGAAAATGGAACCCTGAAAATCAGACTTGTATGATAAATGCTGAGAGCTAATCTACTTATCGAGCTCTATCTTAGACTAAAAGAAAAAGCATTCAGCGTAGGCAATATAAACTTTGCAACTATATTTTTTTATTTAATAATATTGATTTCAAGATAGATTACAAAAATTCTGTTGTAATGCTGCAATATACCAAAAATAATACTTTAAGCAAAGATTTTTTACTGTGTATAGATGAATACTTATATTCACTGGTAAATAAAGAATGTAAAGTTATGCAGAAATAAGTCCTAAATTATACTTAAGTATATCTTTTATCATCTGGTGGTAAATGCAAGTGGTTCACAAAATGAGATGAATATACGCATCACTTTTCATTTAATAACTAAATGTAGTAAAAATGCGTTGGTATATTTACTTACCTGGAGTTGATCCCTTATTGGTAAATAAAACTGCTCGAGTTGAACATTCTGCAAGATCTCACACAGCCAATCGGTACCCGAATCCATCACGCATACGTAATAATCCCGTCTAACCAAGTAATGGATTTATTAGAAATCTACACGAAGGTAACATCTCAATCAGGAAGTGCGATTTATTTCTCGACACTAAGAAAAATACATGACTCTTCTTAAGCAAATTATTAGCACACGTAAAATGTATTTTTAAAATTAACAATATTTTACAATACTTGTTTTCTGTTTACGATTTTTTGCTGTTAACACGTTACACGATACAGCACAACCACGACTCTTTTTCTGAAAGCTGAATTAAAATCTATTTAATTCAGCAGCAAACTTCTGTCAATCTGTCAGACGTCAAACGAAATCTGACAGTTTTTCTACTTTAATACAATGAGCACAGAATAAAACAAAACTACGTTCAAAAATACAACATCAGATAAATGTTTCATGTACCTTTTCAAAATTCTTAAATTGAAAGTGAAACCGTTATTAAAGCGATATTTTTAATTATTACAAATATAATTAGTCACATAACTTTCTTGCGTTAGTGTATTTTAAATATTAAACCATCGTAGATAAACCATTATTATTAACTATTATTATATATTTGTTTATCTATGTGTGGATTGTTTATAGTCTCATTTATACTCTTTGGTTAACGGTTTTTATAGTCGTTATATATATACTGTATTTTCTATGGCCGTTCTCTTGTTTCGTGTTCCTTTCATCTGTGCTGGCCGTGCATCCCAGAGAATAAAGTAAAATTTATTTAAGAAATTCATATAATTTTACTTTAAACTCTTTGGATTATACTCGACGGTAGCTTTGTATAAAGTATTTATAATTAAGCACGCCCTGTAACTTACAGCAAGGGTAGGATCTAAAAAATATGTTTGAGATTTTAGACCAAAGTATATCTGAAACAAAAACGGTTGATTTCGGTTGTATTCCCGTTGATACAGTAACAGAAAAATGTATCAGTATAAAAAACACATCAAACGTAAGTTCGTACCAAAGTTTGTTTCTTGTGAATTTTGAATTTATTTAATAGAGCACAGAATAATATTTTAAATTTTCGCACGCGGATAATATTGTTTTGACTTGTATATTTATTGCAGAGCTTTCTTACATACAGAGTTTCATTGATGTACGTATTAAACAGTGTGGATCAAGTATTCAACGTATCCATAACGACAACTCCCGTAAAACCTCACGATAATGCCGATGTAAAGATAGTTTTCAAACCTAACATACCGGGTCAATCTTTTACGGAATATTTTATTGTTGATGATACAGCCGGGAATACTTATCGATTGACTGTTACTGGAAAATGCTTTGGTGATTGAGAATACTATTAATTTTTATACCCGATTTTTAAAATGGAAGAAGATTATCAATTCGTCGAAATGTTTCTTTACTTTAATGATCAAATTTAATATAAAACATTTAAATAGGATCTCTTGAAAATTTTATTTTGTAGCGCTATTTACATAAAAGCTTTTATTAGCCATGTCTAGATAAGATGTTAAAGCTTAACACTTTGACTGCGGTGCTCATCGGGTCAGCGTTGCGGGAGGCGTCACTAAACTGGAGCTGCATTTTTTAGAGTAAAGATGCGCCCACAATCTGTGTATCCTTTACGAATACACAGACGTCAAGTCCGCCAGTCAGTTTTGTAGGGCCGACGTAGATTCAGCACTTTTGTTCGCTCGTATCTAATACAGTTTTGTACGTGCAACACAGATGTGTACAAGCCGCAAGCGCGTTACTCCAAGAAATACCCAGCACTGTTATACGCCGCAGGATTTACTATTTAAAGGTGGTAGAGCCATTAGAGCTCGCCCGGGGCGGTACCACCGTCACCTTCATAACCCGCCATAAAGCAACATGTTCTTTATGTATTGTGTTTCGGTTCGGGAGGTGTGGTTGCCGTTTACACTTTATTGGAGGCGACCATCTTAGTCATCTCAAGTGTAAGAACGCATCCGCGTCCATGCTTAAATAGAACTTCTGTTCTATTTGAGATTGGACGTGGTTGTCCATGGGCTGCAGTGACCACTTAACATCAGGTGGCTTGCATGCCCGTTTCTTACTCTTTCATTATATAAAAAAATGAAAAGTGTTAAGAGATGGTTTTTTTTTTTGTAACAAAAATATGTTTTGCCTTTCGTTGTACCTTCACACAACTGTTTCATTTGTGGCTGTCCAATTGTAGGACCTAATATATCTCTTAACAAAAGGAAGCTATTATTTAGAATTTGCAAAAATGGAACAGAACATCGAAAAGGCACTGTAAAAATCGTTAACAAATCAGCTATAGACGCTACTTATCAATGGCTATTACCGTTATCTGGACAAGGATATTTTCAGGTAATTTAAAATGAATATATTACGTTTCGACTCGCTGCAAATTAACTTTATAAACTGACGAATTATTAGCAAATTAACTTTATAGCTTTATAAACTGCATGCGAAGTCTTTTTCGCAGCAATAAAAAATAAATAAAATAGGCGGCCCTAAACTGGAGCTTATGGGAATAGACTGAATTATCGTATATGAATACACAGACATTGTGCGCCTCCAGTCTTGTAGCGCCGACGTAAAACAGCACTTTTGTGCGTTCGTAATCCATACAACTTTTTCCATACAAAACAGGTGTAGGAGCCGCAAGTACGTCGCGCCCAGAAGTACACAGTAGTGCTATATACACAGGGAAAGTGTTAATAGTGTTCAAGGTTGCAATATGTCCTTTTACGATATTTCACCAAATAAAAAAACAAATCGGTAACAATAAATGTAGCATAAGTATTTTTTAATAATAGTAAAGCCAAAAATATGTTGTATGCGTTATATTTCTTTCAAAGAAAAAGGAAAAGTATAATTACGGACGTAAAAGTTTACCTTATAAGTTAATAATTGCAGATTTTGACTGGCAACTGTGGCGTAATCCATGCGTTTGAAAGTATCACAACTACTATACATTTTACGGGCATCGCTCTTGGTATTTATACAGGCGAATTAGTGTGCCTAGTTCTAAATCAGGTAATATAATAAACACTCAAAACGACGTTACCTCGTGGAACATTAACAAACCATATATATTGTGTTCTAGGAACCATTATTCTTAAACATCATAGCGACGGTTGTTTTGGAAGGAAATCCCATGTTTAATGTTGAGAATCATGTCTTTAAAAAGAATTGGAAGCGCAAAAGTCGTTATGCTCATTTGATGGAAAACAGTTTGAACTTATTCCCTTACATACCTCCGGCATCTGTATTTGAAAGATATTTGGATTTCGGCACAGGCAGTGTTCGTGACGTGACTCTAAACATATCGCAGACACTTTGTGTTACTAATCACGAGTTAGATGATGGTTATATAAACTGGATTTCAGGTTTGATGTAATCCCTGTTAGTTAAGTTAGTTGTATTATTTGGTGTAACGCGCTTGCGGCTTGTACATGTATCGTGTACATTCAAATCTGCACGGATTACGGGCGAACAAAAGTGCTGTGGTTACGTCGACGCTAGAAGACTAGGGCACATATTACGTCTGTGTCATCGTAGATAATAGATGCTAAAACATACAATATTTCAGAGAATTGTCGACGCTTCTTCAGTCTAGAGAAGTAAGCTCCAGTATAGGAGTACCTCCCGCGATGCTGACTCGATGTAATATATGTATGAGAGGCGCAGTCGAAAGAGTTTAATTATAGAAAAATTGCCAGACTTTATACATTTATGTCTTACATGTTTTTCAGATCCAGACAACGTTTTCATTATAGACCCAGTTGCAGCTGTTATTCCTTCCAATGAATCAATTTTATTCACTATCAGATTCAGGTATGAATTCTGTAAATTTAGCGCAAGCAGTTTATATTTATCGTAAATGTATTACAATTATTTTTGTCATTACTTATTCAAAGACCTAAATTACACAACGAGGCATACGGATATCTGATGTGCGGTGAATATCAGTATAAGAAGAAGAACGAAGATAAGTCGGATGTGGCGAAAATTAGACACACCTGGTTCCGAATACCGTGCATTGGTAACACATGGGACCCATGCACGGAATGGAGTACAGATTGGGATTGTGCTACCGAGGTAAACGCAGTAACATCGCAAAGGGAGTAAATAATTGCATTACATATTTAACAAGGCTTCATGTACTTACCTCAATCTATATAATAATAAATATTATGAAACAAAGTCACCCATCTTGTCTGTCTGTCTGTTCGTGATAAATTCAAAAAGTATTGGATAGATTTTCTCACGGTTTTCAACAACAAGTAGAGTGATTCCTGAGAAAGGTTTTAGTGCATAATAAGTTAGGTATTTTCGTACATTGGATAAATTAAATAATAACTGGATGTATGTGTAGGTTCTTTCACGATTTTAGAATTATGAAAAAAAAGGCTGGTGAAGTCGCAGGCACAGCTAGTGTGGTATAATTACTGGGGTCATCATCAATTTCAGAGATCACATCTAATTGTCCTTCAAAATTAAGTTGCTATATTGTGTACCCATAGCATGCATACCCAATAAACTCTGCTTACTATGTCTGGTGAAATACTTCAGTATGTACTAATATTCAATAAATAGAGTAACTGGTGCTTGGTGGTACTTTATGGTCATCAAATCTTCCACTGAATTGTTTTGCTTTTAAATGCCTTTCGTTGCTTACTTAATCTATTTTTTCCTTTAGATTGTTCTTCCTCCCACCGTCCCATCAAGAACAACTTTCACAAACTTCATACTGTCAAATAAATTAGAATTACCAATGCTATTTAAATTTGAAGCTCCACATAAAACGTAAGATTTTTCGTTTTTCGCTTTTATTGTTTTTAAAATATGTTGCTTTCCTATTATAATTTCTATTAACTTGGCATGAAAAGTATTACAAATATAGGAATTTTGTCGTGATGCCAATGTGTGGAATCGTGCAAGCTCGTGGATGGCAGATCATGTCAGTTGCACTGGAACCGAAGACTTTTGGAGATTATTATGAAACTTGGGATCTAGTAATTAATAGGGTTCAAAAAGTAAGTGATGATATTATTATACTTCCAAAGTATATATTAAATATATTTAATGTAAATATAGAGTATGATATCTGGATTAAGTGTAGATGTGTAAGACATGCGCCGATATATTTTCTTGTAGTATTTGGAGATAGTAAACTTTTGAATTTAGCTACGTAGGTATTAACACTTCTTCTGCGACGTACAATAACTGTACATACCCGAATTGTACGTAAAAAAATGTATGAATTAGGGGCGAATAAAAGTGCCGTGTTTACATCGGCGTTACAAGATTGACGGCGGACATTACGCCCGTGTGGATGGATGGACACTGATGCAAAAAAATACAACATTTGGGTGAAATGTTGACGCATCTTCAGTCTAAAAAATAGAGTGGAGACTCTATGTAATGTATAAACAGTGCAGTCCAAGTGTTGATTTACTTCTACCACCTCAATGAATTTTGCAGGCACGTGTCTGCTTTACTGGAAATGCTGAGACAAGTCAAGTGGAGGTGATGTCGCATGGCTTCAACCCAGCCACACACGCCATGTTCGAGTTCCAACCGACCATCACTGGTTGCACTAATTACTGTTCCGCTTACCTTCACAATCAAACACGAATGGAAATACAGTAATTGGAAATATTTTAACTCAAAGCCATTCTAGAATTGCCTTGATACTGAGTAGTCTTTATGCGTGATCTTTGATTTGAGATAATTAAATTAGTTTTTTTGTCACCTACAAATTGTATGGTATGGTAGATCTTGATGGATTTATTGATTTTGTCATAATATTTGTGAGGAAGCATATTTCCTGATTTCTTATTAATAAAGTCATTAATATAATCCTTTTATCAATGAAACAATATTTTCATATCAATTATTTACCTTATAACACTTATAAAGCAAAATATCAAGTTTTTTCACATATGAAATTTAACTTCTTTTCCAGTATGAGAGTCCTTAACAATGTTTCGTGGCTGGGTGCTGATAATTCTGGTTCTATAATATTACCTCCGAGGGAGATCGTTCGCTTCCTTTGGTGGTTCTTCCCGAAGATTCCTGACATGGTCTATGAGACTACCGTCACATGTTCTTGTATTTGTTTGATTGATGGCAAGTTAGTAGTGTTAAGTTTTAAAAAATGTAAATAAGAATATAATTTAAGCATTTTAAATATAAACAACAATAACTCTTTCAGACCAGTCGGAGAACCGACAGAAGTGTTCATAAGCATATTGGGTTTTTCGGAATATCCCGATTTGCGGGTAAGTATTTTTATTTTTCACTAATAAGTGACAAGAAAAGACAATCTTAAAAAAATAATAAGCATTTATGTTCTGCAACAAATGTTGAATAAATATTGTACGGACTTGTTACAGGTGTTGCCAAAATCAACAAACCTTCACGATGCAGTCGTTGGAAACAACGTGCCATTATCCATAACTCTTTATAATTATGGCTCCTGCTTCTTTACGTCGAAGTTGTACCATATCACCCAAGGAATGGGGGATGATTATAGTTACGAGAAGTTTGAGATAGGTTCTGCGATAGTAAGTTCATAAACTCAATAAAATCATTAACTGGTACCCGGTATAGTGCGAGCAATGCCGGGTTGTGTGGGATAATTATCCGCTGAATAACCCTCGGTTAATTACTCTTCTGCGCTCGTAGAGAACATTAGGATTATGAAACGAATGGTTTTTTTAGTACGATGTCCCAATCGAGAAAATCTTGAGGAAGCTTCCTCAGGCATCCGTGCCGACGTCGGTGTGCCCAGTGTGGTCGACGTGTGTCCGTCCGTCATCGATGTGTGTTGAAACGACGTCACTACGTTGAAACGGGTCGAGTTCCCATTCTTACTACTCCTGATCATAAAAGTCCCCTTTTAGACACCACTTACCAGGAGATATCATAGTGTGATTCTCGTCCCGAGCTTGTCCCTGGTAGGGATTAGTCCTTAGAAATAAACGCTGTTATGGGCCTCAATTACCAGTCGTCGTATTCGACGTTGATTTATTCACGCCCGTGGATAGCAAAGTAAAAGTTATACAATACTTGTAATATTGATACCAACAGAATAGCCTTAAGCCCTCAAACCACTGCGAAGTGAAGATAACGGTAACTGCAGGCGGGGCAGGACCACGGCAGATCGATATAAAATATACAGTGCTATTTCGCACTGAATATGACGAGGTTGAAGAGATACAACCTGTTAAGAAAACCATATGCACGGTTTGGTATGATGGAATATATCCCACGATAAAGGTATGATATGAAAATGATATGTATGAGTAGGTATGAGATATTCCAATCAATATCAATCTATTACCCTCCCATAGCTGAACGCAGGTTAGGCCATAGTCTACCACATTGGCCAGGTTCAGATTGGTAGGCTTCACACATCTTAAAGAACTTCATGGAGAATTTTCAGACATAACGGTTTTTTCATTATGTTTTTCTTCACTGTTAAAGCAAATGTTAAATATTAATAACCCACTAGACTACCTACGTACCTGGTATATGTAAACTTGCATAAATTAAAAGTGGGAGTTACGTCTCAAAGATTGGATAATTACTCCTTTTGGCAGATCCAAATTTCTTCATTACGTTGTCACTTGAATAAAATAAATAATAATAAAAAATAAATACGTAAATGTATCAGTCAAACTTTCAAAGGAATAGAATTTACATTTTAGCATTTATAGAGAGCGAAAACATTGGCGGTTAACACTATTCCTGCGGCTACAACACTGTTGTGTAATCTGGGCGCGACGCACACCTACAGAACTGTGTTGTAGCGACAAATTTGTATGGATTACGGGCGAACAAAAGTGCTGTTATACGTCGGCGCTACAAAACTGGGGGCGGACATTACGTCTGTGCATTCGTAGATGATACACAGATACTAAAAAATCAATATTTCAGTAAATTGTCGGCGTATCTTCGATCTAGACGAATAAGCTCCAGTTTAGTCCGCCTCCCTGAACACTGACCCGATCTCATATATGAGCGCCGCAAAGTGTGAAAACATTGGCGTTTAATGGATCTTAATTTCAGGTGAAACGTACTATATCTGTAAAATGCCCAGTCATCCTGAGCAATCATTGTGTTTGGAATATGGTTAATGTGGATGAGTACGTGTAAATTATTTTTTCACTCCTTAAACCTTGGTTTCAAATGAGAATTTTTAATGTGAATTATTTTCAATTAGACAAAGACCTTTAACGACCTAGTACTCTATGCCTCACAGAAAGGTCTTATTCAAATTCATCATGTATTTATTTATGGACAACTTATGACTTTAGATTTGATGATTTGATGGTAAAAATATAGTGTGCGCGAGGAAGTAGCTCATACCGCCACATTCTTAATTCGTTAAACATTTTTGTGTTTCGTTTGACTGGTGATGTTGCCAGCCGTACTCACAAGTAAACTGAACATCGCAGCTCTCAGGATTAGCAATGCATCTACAAGTTACCGTAGACTTTTGTTTCATTTATGAATGGAAGTGGATATCCATGGGTTGCATGGCCTCCTAAAATCGGGTAGCATGTACGTTAGTTTGCGTAGAATTTGACATAAAAAAGACTTAAGCAGAATCAGGATTGAAGAGTTTGATACGTAACCATTGATTCTCCTGTCCTCCTGTCCTCCTGTTTTAAATACCAAATAATGTAGGTAAAAAACTTGTGACTTCTGTTCTAGAAATGAAATATGGAATTTGTTTACAAACATTGCCACTATTTTAGATTTAATAAAGGTCTTATGGACTGCCGACCAAACAAGCCTTTGAGTGTGAACCTTTATGCGCCAGAATTATGCGTACGCGCAGGTCATGTTAAGTTAATATTTGTGTTTGGGTGTGTTTATGCGGTCCTCGTACCCTGGAGTCTGCGTAGAGAGAAGATTTGCGACTGTGAAATGGTCGAAGTGCAGCTTGGTATATCTACTTTTGAGATGAGACACACTTGCACGCATAGACCTTTGGTCGAATTGTCTCCTCAACAGGGAATAGTATCTGTAAGTTCATAAGTGACTATTTACAATATACTTCTTTCTTCATAAGTGAGTTCTTCAACCAAACTTTTATCGATTTTATCGATACAGATTTAACCAGGGCGTTTCAGTAGTAAACAATAATATTAATTATTTTCAAGTAGTTTGAGTAAGGAACATATTATTGATTTAGAATGCTATTCTTGCTTTGAATCACTTATCATGCTACCTTTTTTACAAATCAAACATCTTTTGATCATTCTTGGATCTTTATCAAAAGATTAGATTCATGTTATCTTTATGAAATTCAATTGCTATTCTACTATTTGGTTCAAAATAATTTGAATTTTAATTAAATAAATATGTAGACGTCTCTAGATATTAGGGAATTTTGAGTTTTTAATGGTCATGAAATTCTATATATTGGTAACGTCTACTTATATACAATTTTAAGCCTTATCAAGAATAAAGTACGCTTGAATAAGACGGACATTATATCTTATTTAATCGCTAAAGGTAAACTCAATTACACACCAACCACATTAGGGAATTTCTATGATGTCCATGACAACTTATGATATGTTTTTAGCCGGATAACCCAGGTTTGCTGTATATGACACTGAGCTACGCCTACGAAGGGTTAAACACATTATGCTACGTCATGACGTTGCCCAATCAGAGATCTCTATATATTTATATCAATATATATGCGAATATCATCTCTAAAGGCGTACTTTTGCCATTACGACGTATAGACGACGAGGAATATTTGGCAGTTTTAAACTGTGGGAGAGTACCAATAAATAATTTGGATCCAGTTATTCGGGTACTGTTTAACATTCGTAGTTACTTTTTACATTCCTAATTAGTTTTTATAAGTTTACGATTGAACCGATATCCACGCCCGAAAAATCTGTTTTGGTTTTATCGTATAAACAAGCTTTAATACTGTGATGGTAACTGTTCGATGAAAAATTCTTCTCATGAAGACGATGTTGCTCGTTTCTGGGGATTATTATATTACTGTACTATACATAAATATTGTATTACAGCCAACTGAAGATTAGTCATAAAAATCTATATCTATATATCACTTCTATAATATAAAGGTGGTAGAGCCGTTAGAGCTCGCCCGGAGCGGCACCACCGCCACCCTCATATCCCGCCGTAAAGCAACATGTTCTTCGTGTATTGTGTTTCGGTTGGGGAGGTGT